>PVHP010045260.1:0-14022 GCA_004024765.1 Zapus hudsonius | reverse complement strand
CGAGGTTGCAAAACCCAAACTGCCATCAGCTGAGGATTGATCTATCAGAACACATTCAATTGTTTGTGGGGAACACCTGGATCAAACCATGACAGTCTGCCCCTGGCCCCCACAAACTAATAATCATACATGATGTAAATAAAATGCATTCAGCTCAACTCTTAAGTCCCCACAGCTTTCAACTGAGCCATAATACCAAAAATAAACCCGTAATGGCACAGAACATTCACAATGCAAAACATGAGGCACAGCAAAAACAGATTGACCAATACAAGATTTTAAACAAACAGGGCACCATCAATCTCTAACTCCAAGTTCAATAATTCTAACCAGTAACACAGTTCATCCTCATGGCCCCATCGGGCTCCATGCAGGCAACCTTGCACACCTGCTTCACATGCCGATGGCCATTTTTCAAAAACAACTGTGTTGCAAATCCACTGGGAAAGCATGGGCTTACTGTACATAACAATTACAGATTTCTCTAGAAGGCTTCTTGATTTTCCTCTGCTTCAGTCACTTAGCCTTTTAGTAAACTACATGCTTGCATTCAAGGCACAGACTCGCCTCATCAAGTTGCTTTAGGGTACTGCTTATAGTTCCCAAATTGCTTGGTTTCCTTCCCTTGTTTAGTAGAAATACAGCTCGATATCATTTTAAAAGAACGAATTAGTTAAGATTACAACCATTTTCCATCTTGGGTATCATTTGAGAGAGGAATAATAAAATGACATCTGCAAGAGTTGGGGGAGTAAGTTTTCACAGGCATTCTTTCTCAAGTAAAGTCCACACACGTATACAGATTTGTCCAGAGTCACCTTGGCCTTTACTATGCCTTTCTTGAAAGATTGATTACTGGAAAGATGGCTCAGCAGTCAAGGCGCTTGCCTGCAAAGCCTAAGTACCCAGGTTCTGTTCCTCAGTACTCAAGTAAAGCCAGATGTACAAGGTGGTGCATGCATCTGGAGTTCATTTGGAATGGCTAGAGGCCCTGACACGTCTGCACCCCCCCTCAAATAAATAAGATATTTTTAAAAGATTGATTAACTTTGATACAGGAATTTTGTGATGATTTGTCAACTTGACAGGGATTGGAATCTCCATGGGAATAAATCTCTATGCATTTCTGTGAGGGATTTTCCAGAATAGGTTAATTGTAGTGCAAAGACACACCCTACATGTGGGTGGTACCATTCAACACGATGAGGTCCCAGTCTAGAGAGTAAGTGAGCTGAGCATCACCAGTCATCTCTGCTTCCTCACTGTGGGCTGACCATCATCAGCTGCTTCGTGCGCCTGCTGTCCTGCCTGCCCCGCCATGCTGGACTAAGAGCTGAAATAATCCTTCTTTCTTAAATTGCCTTCATCAGGCATTTTGTCACAGCAATAAGGAAGGTAACTAGTCTTATAAGGAGCCCTGGATGACCTAGAACTATATGGAGACCAGACTTCAAGATCCTCCTGCCTCTGCCTCAAGTGCTGGGATTGCTGGCAAGTGCCACCATGCCAGTCTGCTATGTGTTTTTTAATAATACTGACTCAAGGGGAAATAAGGGCCTGGGGATCCATAACTGCATATGGTGCTTGGCAGCCTGTGAGCCTGATAGAATTACTTGTTATTTTATGGTGGTTTTATACATTGTATCTTTTCAAGATGGGTCGGAGAGCTATGAAGTGAGTCCCAGGTCAGCCAGGGCTAAATTGAAACCTTGTCCCCAACCCCCCTCCCAAAAAAAAAAAAAAAAAAAAAAAAAAAACTTATTTTGGGCTGGAGAGATGACTCAGTGGTTGGGGTGCTTGCTTGCAGGGTGTGACAGCCCCGGTTCAATTTCCCAGAACCCATGTAGGGCTAGATGCACACAGTGGTGCCTGCATCTAGAGTTCACTTGCAGTGGCCCTGGCACGCCCATTTTTCTCTAGTTCTCTCTGTTTGTAAATAATAAAATATTTTTAAAGGCACTTACTTGTGCGTACATGAGAGAGTATGGGCACACTAGGACCTCTTGCCAGTGCAGGAAACTACGTAGGTACTGAGTGCTGGGGAATTGAACCCGGGCTAAAAGGCTTTGCATGTGGGCACCTTTAACCATCTAGCCATCCCCTTAGGCCCTGCTTGATTTTTTTTTTTGAGACAAGGTCTCTCTCTAGTAGCCAACCAGCCAGGAAGTCACTATGTAGCCCAGGCTATTCTCAAATCCAGGCATTCTTCCTTCCTCAGCCTCTAAAGTACTGGGATTATGGGTATGCAGCCATTGTGCCCAGCTATTTTGATTCTGATTTTTTTTTTTTTGAGGTGGGGGTCTCACTCCAGCCCAGGCTGATCTGGAACTCACTCTGTAGCCCCAGGCTGGCTTGAACTCAGCCTCCTGTGCTGGAATTAAAGCTGTGTGCTAACAACCCCCCCTCTCTGACTTATTTCCTATCTGATCAATGGAAAAAATAAAAAAGATGAATTGGACAACAGAATCTATAAGCCTGCACAAAGATGCCTGTGACGTGCATGACTAAATATTTTTCTTTTCACTTTTATGATAGAAACCTACTAGATTGACAATGCCTTCAGCCTTTCATCATTTGTTACGATCCTCACATGGATAACATATTTCCTTTGAAAGTCATAGAACTTGAATATTTTTGTCTTAGCAAAAAAGTTGAATTAGAATACCCTTGGGCTATTTTAATGATGGCTTGTCAGTTAAGGTGCTTGCCTACAAAGTGTACTGACTTTAGTTTGATTCCCCAGTACACACATAAAACCAGATATACAAAGTGGTTTATGTACCTGGAGTTCATTTGCAGTGGCTGGAGGCCCTAGTGTGCCCATTCTCTCTCTGGCTGTCTCTTTGTTCTCTCTGCCTGCAAATAAGTCAATAAAATATTTTTTAAAATAGCTGGGCTTGATGGCGCACACCTTTCTTCCCAGCACTTGGGAGGCAGAGGTAGGAGGATCGCACTGTGAGTTTGAGGCCATCCTGAGACTGAATTTCAGGTCAGCCTGGGCCAAAGCAAAACCTTACCTCAATAAAAACAAAACAAGTAAATACCCTTGTATCAGGTTATTTGATTGTTGAGTACACTTTAGAGTTGCCATTTACTTGGAAGCCTCTGAAGGTTATATAATTTGATAAATTATGGAAACTTGTGAGATTTATGTAAGAATTTAACAGATAGACTGGCCTTAGTTTGCAGACCTTTAGTTGATTATGTGGTAAGAAAGAAAGAGCTAGCTCAGCTGTGAGTACAATGGTCGGCTTACAGAGTGTCATGTACCCTAAAGTGCCAGTTCTCTAGACTAAGGTAATGATGTCATATTCCAGAAAATATTGTGGGGCCCAAACACAGAAACTTGAGGTCCTGTGGTTTACATCCATGGCAGTCATTTCTCTTTCACTTTGTGTCAACTCAATGCAAATTAGATTTGAAACTGCCCACCACCCTCTCCCTGCCCTCATCCCTGGCAGCGTAGTGCACCTCCTAGGGTAGTACCAGTGGAAGCCAGGTGAACATCTCTCACCATATTCCTCTCATGAGACGATTCAGATAAGGAAGAAAGGGGGGAGGGAAAAGGAAGGGAAGGAAGGAGTGGGACATAGAGATTCCTAGGTGCACCTGAGCATGATGTGGCGTCAGCTGGCAGCCAGACCTTGGAGTCCTACAAAAGTGGATGCAGGCGAGTTCTGTCACTATGCCCTTAACCCACTGTGGATGTAGCCACTCTGCTGCAACTAATTACTAGATTTCTCCTCAAGACATTATGTGTCCTATTGAGTGTTGTCACCATCCTGAGAGTTTTAGGTGAGCCGGAAGAAGTGCTGCTGGCTGTGCTGGGGAGGCAGCTGTGCCTGCCTCCCTGACCACAGGGGCTGAGTCCTCATGGCAGCTCTGCGGGGAAGCCAGCTGGGACTGGGGGGAAAAGTTTCCGTGCTCCTGGTACTTTGGCTTAGCCACTCTAGAAAGGGAAGGGAGACGGAGAAGGTTGTGGAGAATGCTGGAGTTTGGGCTCAAGAGTCACTTTTAGTCCTCGGTCCTGCTGTGAATCCCTGCCAAGCATGGCAACTGGGCTGCCTCGGCCCATTCCTCCCAGGCCTTCCTGTTCCAGTCTGGCAGAAGGCTTGCCAGCTTCCCATCCGCATTTGGAAAGTCCTAGCTGGGGATTGCCCTGCAGTTCTTTGTAAGGTGGGTGGGTGGGTGTGGTGGCGGAGGGGGAAACAGGTCTGCTCTGTTCCCAGCTGCTGAGCCGGAAGCCTTTGGAAGGCAGTATCCAGCATTGGGCTTCACAGCCCCACGACTAGTCATTAGCAGCAGGTGAGGAGTGGGTGTGGCTCTGCCTTAACCCTGGTTCCAGGTAAGAGAACAAGAAAGGAGCCAAAGTGGTTTGGTTCCAGGCAAGTTTACATTCTTGCTCATGGCTTCTCCCCAGCACCCTGTGAGGTAGATTTGATATCACCACAGACAAAGAAGCTGAGGCATGTCTCTTCCCTCACCTTGTCCCCTCTCCTTGCCTTCTTACCAGGAGGTGGCACCAAGATCCTTCCCAGGGTCCCCACAAACTGGCTCCATGACACAAGTCCCCACTGTGTTGTCCTTCGTTGCACCTCAGGGCTCTGAGTCCAGGATGCACACAGATGACCTCTCCCAGGAAGAGGAGGGCCTGTGGCATTGTCGGGAAGTCAGTGGTGTTAATCAAGATGCAACACATTTGAGTGCCCATATAGCTCCTAAATATCGGTTCCAGTCTTCTTGGGAACTTTTGCCAGGTTCTGCCTATGCTGTGCCCTGTCCAGCGATATGAGTGTGTACACACTGTCTCCTGCCACCTGGGCCAGACCCCACCTGCCCTCGCTCAGATGAGGTGAAATGCGGAACCTGCTTTCTCCCTCATTCTCCACCTGTGTTAGCTTTACCTGAGAATTAACTTACAAAGAGAAAAAGGTTCTTTTCACAGTTCTAGAAGTTTCAGGCCATGGTCAGTTGGTGTGGTCCTGTTGTTTTGAGGCTGTGACAGTTGATCTTGGTGGAAACAAAACTATTCTCTCTCTGGGTGGGAAGCAGAAGAGAGAAAAGGACACCAGGGTGTTAATTCCCTTTAAGAGCATGTCCTCAATGACTGGAAGGTCTCCACTGGGCTCCACCTCTTAAAGGTGCCACTACCTCCCAGAGCACCGTGCTGGGAACCTTTGGGAATCATTTTATAGTCAAACACTTCACAAGTTTTCTTCTCATCCTCAACTTTCCACAGTCCTACCTTAAACACAAAGAGAGGAAGCAGAAAGCGTTTGCCAACTCACAGCCCAAAAGAATGTGCTGGTGTAGGTCAGTGGAGAACAAGAGGACCCAAGCCTGGGAGAGCTTGGAGGGCTGGGGGTGCTAGACAGTGCTGTCTACTGAGTTTTCCTTCCCCTGGCTTCTTGCTGGCTCCCTGGTTACAGCACACAGCCTGTCTCGCTCTGCAGAAAGGGCTTTGAAGCCAATCCTCCGTGCTGGGAAGGGAAGCAACAGCAAGTGTCTTGGATGATGAGCCTTGCTTGTTGGTCTTGTAAGGAGGTCACCTGCTTGAGAGGACCCCTGGGAGGCCAGTGCATGGGCTGCAATGGCCCCTGGCCAGATAGGGTGGGAATTCTGGCACCCGGTTCACACCTTCAGCTGGTTGCCTCATCCTTGAGCCAGGCTGGCTCCCCTGGGTGTTTAACTCCTCGTTGAATCCTCTTCTGGACACCTTTGTGCATGAAGATAAAAGGGCTGCTATATAGGCTCCAGCACGGAACATCTAAACCCTACATTATACAAGGATCCTATGATTCCTTTGAGAATTCCTTAGAAACACTTACTCAGAGCCTATAATTAAATAACTCTGGCTAGCTTCATGGAACCGCTTGATGTTTAGGAAGCTATTAGTGTTAAAAAAAAAAAAAGCCCTACCCTGAGATTAACTGATACCATTGCTTCCTGCTCCTTTTAATAATTGTTTTAAGTTAAAAAGTGCTTTAATCACCTTCTGTTTTAACAGGAAGTAATAAAATGCCTGCTAAGTAGAAGCCCGTCTTCGCAGGCTATGTAGGTTGGCACTTTCCTCAAGGCAGTGTATTCCCTGGAAATGATTGAATAAGGGCCCTGCAAGGAGTTCCTGGTCCACCTAACCCAAACGGAGGCGCTTTGTGTTCTCACCAGATCCTAGGAGGGTTATAGAGATGGCCCAGGGGAGGCTTCCTTGTTCATTCAGTAGGAAGTTTCAGAGTCTGTGCTGAAGGAAGAGAAGGAGGCTGCATTCCAAAGGAGCCAGCCAGTGGTCAAGAGGAAAGAAGCAGGGTTGGCTAAGTAAAGCGGGGAAAGGGCAGTACAAGGTCAAAGAACTTCTACTTCCCAAGTTCCAAGTGGAGTGTGGAACTGTGGTCCCCTTGTGTGTGCCCGTGTACAGGTGTCAGTGACTGAGCCACAGATCCCCTGGAGTGCTTGCAAAAATATCGCTGGCTCCCTCCTCTAGGTTCTGCAGCAGGTCTGGAGTGAAGTCTAAGAGTGTGCCTTCATTTTTTTTCCAGCAATGGGAATCAAGCCTAGGGCCTGTGCTTGCTAGGTACCTGCTCTACCACAGATTATAATTCCATGTATCCTCTGCCAACACGCAACATCATTTCTGTAAGTGCCCAGGATGACATGGGTGCCCTTGGCCCAGGAATTGCACTTAGAACCAGTGTGTTAGGTATTGGATTCTTCTATGGCAAAAGGAGAAAAGAAAAGAAAGAGAAAGAACCACAGCCATTCAACCAACTCAGGATAATGTGTTTGTGTTTTTCAGGATACAACGAGAGAGCTGTGGCCCATCTAACCTTACCAACCAACCGTAGGCCGATGGATGAGATCCTGACAAGAGAGGAGCCACCACAGTCATATCAGGGAGGATACATAGGGAACTCAGCAGACAATGACAGATGAACAAGGGACCTATAACCACAGCCATTCAATCAACATAGGATAGGCCACTGAGACAGAAACCAGGGATTTTCGACACAAGGACCTCTAAGCTCGCAACATTAAAGCAGCCTTATTACTCACCCACCACGACTCAGGGAACTGAGCGGAAGAGGGGGCGGAAAGATTGTGAGAGCCGTGGTGGGGGAGACGGTCCGGAGGCATAGCACCCATCAGTAACAACTCACTTGGGTAAGGAAGACCGGGATGAGTACTAAGATATACAGGATCCCTTGCCACAAGGACTAATACAGACAGCCCACGGAGGAGGATATCCAACTGATCAGGGATGGGGAGGGGGGGAATTGGGGAATTCGGGATAACAACGCATGGTTTTCCCACTAAATAATGTAACTCATTATGGACAATAAATATTAAATTTTAAAAAATGAAAATAGACCCACTCCTCTCACCATGCACAAAAATCAACACCAAATGATCAGAGACCTCAACATAAGACCTAAAACTCTGAAAACCTTGGAAGAAAAGATAGAGGAACTCTACAAGAGATAGGAGTGGGGAAAACCTTCCTGAGCAAACCTCCAGTAGCCCAGGAAGTACAACAATCACTTAACCAATGGGATCTCATCAAGCTTAAAAGCTTCTGTACAAACAAACATACCTTACTCAGAGCCATTAGACCACTATCAAACTGGGAAATGATTTTTGCCAGCTATAATACAGACAGAAGTCTAATATCTAGAACTTACAAAGAACTCAAAAAAAATAAAGAATAAAAAAATCAAACAGCCCCCTCACAAAATGGGGCATTGATCTCAACAGAGAATTCACAGAGAAGGAAACACAAATGGCCAAGTCTCACTTAAGAAAGTGTTCATCATCTTAATCATCAGGGAAAGGCCAATCAAAACTACAATGAGATTCTACCTTACTCCAATCAGAATGGCAGTCATCAAAAAAATCCAACAATAGTTGTTGGTGAGGATGTGGGGAAAAAAGGAACCCTCATTCACTGCTGGTGGGATTGCTAACTTGTACAACCACTATGGAAAGCAGTGTGGAGTAGACTCCTGAAAAGAATGGATATAGAGCTACCAACAGACCCAGCTATCCCTCTACTAGGCATCTACCCTCAAGATGTCACGCCTCAGCACAGAGACATTTGCTCAACCATGCTGATTGCAGCACAATTCACAATAGCTAAGAAATGGAATCAACTCAAATGCCCATCTCTGAAAGAATGGTTATCAAAGTTGTGGTACCTTTACCCGATGGATTTCTACTCAGCTGAAAGGAAAAACGACGTAATGAAATTTAAAGAAAGGTGGACAGACTTGGAGCAGATCATACTTAACGAACTCACACAAGAACAGAGACAAACAGCACATACTCTCCCTCATATGTGGTTAAGCTTAAACTCTAAACAAATCTGACAGGTGAATTGAGAGAATATAAAAGGGGATGGATAGAATTGGGGAAGGAAGGGGAAGATGAAGGGACTTATACAATAAGATAGACAAATAATGAATTGAAACCATAAAATCCTTACACACAGTAAGCTCCTGAGGAACCTGTAGGCATTGCCTGCTAAGAGGGGCCATGAATAGAATGGGAGGAAGCCTAACCCCATGAAAAACTGAGCAGATCTACCACTCCCTGACCCTGTCATTGGTTCCTTCCCACACTGAGCTGTTGATCAAAGAGACCCACGAGGTCCGCAAAACAAGACAGGCTTCTATCAAAGCTATTGAATACCCACCCCAGGACAAAGGTGAGATCCTATTGCTGAAGAAACTACAGAAAGTCATCGCACAACACCGAGAGACCCTTTGAGATACAGAACCGTAACCAGCTCCCAGATGGCAGCATGCGTAGTGCTGGTAGGCGCTACATGAGCTGCCAGGGGAAATTGGTCAATAATATTTGGAGAAAGTAGAGACCACTGATGCAAAATTCTAACTGATGTCAAGAGAATGCTCAACACACTGCTCTGTGGGAGAGATCAGCAAGTCAAGACATGAACACTTGTGCAATAGTGGCATCAAAACTTAGGGGGGTAATCGACCAGCTTTTAAATTGGCCAAGAGACCCACTCAGTGACAAAGAACCCTTAACTGGAATTGGGATCCAGGGCAAAATCATATGGGGACCAAAATATTGGACTCCAAGGGGAAATTCTCACTACCAGAAAACTACAGAGAGGTATACCCAATAGAATCTTGCCAAATAAGCAATGATGTCTCATTTAACCTATACTGATCTCACTCTCCAATGGAGATTCTGTTTGTATTCTTCAGAAGGCAGTGAGAGAGCTGTGGTCAATCCAACTCCACCAATAAGACATTGGATGATGGCTGACATCCCTGCAAGAGATGAACCACCCTGGGCCTATCATGGAGGCCCCAAATGAAACCTAAGAGAAATTGATGAGATAAACACGAGACAAATCACCACAGCAATTCAGATAACCCATGAAAGGTCAATGGAGACAGACACCCACGATACCCAACACAACCCAAAGCAGAAGTCCAGAGACACTTAAGATCCCAACAATAAAGCAGACTTAATAACTCACCCACCACGGAAGAGGGGGTGGAAAGATTGTAAGAGCCGGGGTGGGGGAGAATATCCAGTGTCATTTCCCCCCTCAGCAACAACAGAGAAGGAGGAGGAACCAGGCTACCTCTTGAGCTAATCATAACCCTCTAGTCCATGGACTGGATGCCCAGTGAGGAGGGCCCCCAGTGGGTTGGGGACAGGGAGGAGGGAAATAGGGGTACCATCGTAAGATTTACTCATACAATGTATCTAACTATCAATAATAAAGATATCAAAAAATAGGGTGAAGCATAATTGAGGAAGATACCAAACATGCAAGTGTACACACATATACACATACACATGTGCACCCACACATATAAAAACATGCATATGTGCATACATATCATACACATACATGCATACAAAAAAGCATATTTGCTATATGATCACTAGATAATTTGAAACAAAATTTTAGTGCCAAATAACTACTCAGAAATTGTAAAGAACGGATCCTAGGTTAACCTTGGTGGGGAGGGGCAAAGTTCTCATCAGAATATTTTTTTAAAATTTTATTTATTAATTTTCAAGCAGAGATACAGAAAGAGAGAGACAAAGCCAGGGCCACCACCTTGTGGGTCTGGCTTATGTGGGTCCTGGGGAATTGAACCCAGGGCCTTAGGCACTGGAGGCAAGTGCTTTAACTGCTGAGCCATCTCTCCAGCCCTCATCAGAATATTTTTTTAAATATTCCATTTATTCATTTTCAAGCAGAGAGAGAGAGACACAGAGAGAGAGAGAGAGAGAGAGAGAGAGCACAACAGAACCACCCACCTTGTGGGTCTGGCTTATGTGGGTCCTGGGGAATTGAACCCAGGGCCTTAGGCACTAGAGGCACGTGCCTTAACCGCTGAGCCATCTCTCCAGCCCAGATCAGAATATTTTTTATTGGTGATAGTTGTTGTTTTCTAAACTATTCATTATGTCATGAGTTTACAAAATATTGTTGCGTTCAATGTTTATATTCTTTTCAAATTGATTCCAAAATAATGATGTATCACAAAGCTGGATTTAAATTTAAATTCATAAACTTTACCTTTTTACTCTTATGTCAGTCTACAAAACAATATTATAGACACACAGGTATTTAAAGGAAGGTTATAAACATTTGAATTTTTCTATAACTGTTAGTTATTTATCAATAACTTTCCAATGTAATCTCATATGCTGAATCATTTTAATAAATCAAGTTATAGTTATGAAAAAACTCACTGTATTTCTTTGTTTTGCTTTTTTTTTCTTTATTGTCCATAATGAGTTACATTGTTTAGTGGGCCAACAATGAATTGTTATCCCCAATTCCCCATTGCCCCCCTTCCCCAGTTTTGCTTTTTTTGATGTAAGATCCCACTATGTTAGCCCAGGCTGGCCTCAAATTCCCAATCTTCCTTTCTCAGCCTCCTGAGTGCTAAGATTATAAGTATGCATCATAAACTCTCTGTCTGATTAAATTTCTTAGTGCCAGCAACAAATATTTAAACTAAAATGTTTCCAAAAGTAGCATGTAAAATATCAAATACTCAGTTCTTATTATTTATAGTAAGAATGTATGTATATATGTATGTATGCATGCATTTATTTACTTGCAAGGAGAGGGGGAGTTAAAAATAGCTTAAAGCATTATGTGTGAGAGAGAAGAGAGAGAGGAGAGAGAGAATGAGAATGGGAATGCCAGGACCTCTCTTGCCACTGCAACTAACTTTAAACTCCTGCACCATTTATTCCGTCTGGCTTTATGTTGGTACTGGGGAATCAAACCTGGACTCTTGGGCTTTGTGAGCAAGCACCTTTAACTACTGAGCCTTTTCTCTAGCCCAAGTTTTAAAATACTTTAACATTTTAAGGCTGGAGAGATGGCTCAGCAGTTAAGGTGGTTGCCTGCAGAGCTGAAGGACCTGGGTTCAATTCCCCAGTAGCCATGTAAGCCAGATGCACAGACTGATGCAGGCATCTGGAGTTCATGTGTAATGGCTAGAGGTCTCTCTCTCTCTCTCTCTCTCTCTCTCTCTCTCTCTCTCTCTCTCTCTCTCTCTCTGTGGCACGCACATCCAGTTCTTGTGTGTGGGTGTTAGGTGGCTCTCTCTCTCTCTCTCTCTCTCTCTCTCTCTCTCTCTCTCTCTCTCTCTCTCTCTCTCTCTCTCCTCATGCCTTTAATCCCAGCACTCGGGAGGCAGAGGTAGGAGGATCACCATGAGTTCAAGGCCACCCTGAGACTACATAGCAAATTCCAGGTCAGCCTGGACTAGAGCGAGACCCTACCTCGAAAAACCAAAAAAAAAAATTAATTTAAATTTTTTTAGATGTCTCATGCAACCCAGGCTAGTGTCTACATCACCGTGTACCTGAGGATGATTTTGAATTCCTATCCTAGTGCTGGGATCACAGGCATGTACCACAACACCTGGTGCCAAAAAGGTTCTTTTAAATGGAGGTCAGAAAGCAGATTCTGCGCTAGTCCATTGGTCAAAGGTGCTGCTTGCAAAGCCTGATGGCCTGTGAGCAATTCCCCAGCATCCACGTAAAGCCAGATGTACAAGGTGGTGCATGCGCCTCGAGTTTGTTTGCAATGGCAAGATGCCCTGGCATTCCTATTCTCTCTCTCTCTCTCTCTCTCTCTCTCTCTCTCTCTCTCTCTCTCTCTCACACACACACACACACACACACACACACAGTCTCCAAATAAAAGGTGAATTTTTTTTTAAAAGCTGATTCTAAAATGTATATTTAGGTGGGGGATGAAATAGACAGATGTTGCTCCAGAGGTGAAAAGTGCATTTTTGGTTCTGAAATTGGGCATGGTCGCCCACGGCTATGATATCAGCATGGGAAGATTAGAGCAGGAAGATCATGAGTTTGATTGCGGCGATGGCGTCACAACTTGTGCATACATTAAAGCTCTAAGTTGCATACCCTGAAGAGATTTTTATTTGTCGATTATATTTCAACAAAGGGGAAAACCTTGACATGGAAATGCAAAGTGCCAAGAATAGCTAAGACATTGTGAAGATGATTAACCTAGAAGAACTTGTTCTACGAGTCAGTATTGAGCGACTAGGTGAGTCGTCCAATCGAGTAGAAGACAGCCAGAGATCAGGGCATATTTGGTTGTTTGACTTATGACTGAGTAGTTGCGAATGGGGGCTGGAGAGATGGTGCAATGGTTAGGAACACTTGCTGTGCAAGCATGAAGGCTGGAGGAGGCCTGAGAGGTCACGGGAGCTCAAACCCCAGGGCTCACATAAACAGTTGGGTGTGGAGAGACTGTCTGTAACCCCGGTCCTATAGGTGAGCAGAGACCACATAATGGCTGCAGCTCAAGAAAAGTTCTAGAATCAGTGAGAGACCAGATCAGAATGGACAGAAGAATGATGGAGGGGGACACCCGATGTTCTGTTCAGGCCACTGCAGACAAAACCCTGCTTCAGACGAGCACAACGTGAATGCACACACACATACACACACACACACACACATTACATTACATCCATGCACACATATACACACACATTACATTACATCTATGCACAAATACACACACACAACATTACATCCATGCACACACACACATTACATTACATTACATCCATGCACACACACATTATATTACATCCATGCACACATACACACACACTACATTACATCCATGCACACATACACACACAACATTACATTACATCCATGCACACACACATTATATTACATCCATGCACACATATACACACAACATTACATCTATGCACAAATACACACACAACATTACATTACATCCATTCACACATACATATACACACACACACACACACACACACAAGCAAATAAAAAAGGTATTCAAACTGAATGGAAAAAATGAACATCCACCCTCAGTACTAATAAAAACTGTTGCATGTGAACTGTCACTCTATCTATGAAAGGCAAGAGGGTCCAAAATTTAATCAAAAAAAAAAAAAAAAAAGGACATGATAAAGCAGACTAAAATCTTGCTGTGACGGTGGCCCAGGAAATGAAGTTCAGAGTCTGGAGAATTCTAGCAAAGTGCTCTGCCTCTGAGCTACGCTCCAGCCTCAATGGACTATTTTGCCATTTAAATTTAATATTTAATTAAATTGAATTAGGGGCTGGAGAGATGGCTCAGTGGTTAAGGTGCTTGCCTGCAAAACCTAACCACCCAAGGTCAATTCCCCAGTACAACATGTAACAGTGGATACACAAAGGGGTGCGTGCATTTATGAGGTGTGAGTGTAGGTCATATGACAACCTCTGGTGTCACTCCTCAGGAATAGCACCCACTTTCTTTGAGACAGAATCTCTCGTTGACCAAAGAAGCTCACCAATTAGAGCCAAGAGAAAAAATCTCTTGTGAGTTAAGCAAAAACACTGAGAGAAATGCAAACTTGATACTGATTGTCTTCTTTGACCACCTTCAAGAAGGAAGTGCCCTGGCGTTAAGGAAACGACTCAGTATGGTTTTATTGAATAAAAATTGTGGGATTACAATAC
>PVHP010045259.1:0-13708 GCA_004024765.1 Zapus hudsonius | reverse complement strand
TTTTTTTCAATGTTTCAGAACATTTAGAGAAAAATTATTTGGGGTCTTGGTTAAATATTGTAGAGATGGTGCATGAGTTTGAGGAAAGCCTACTGGGGCCTGGCTATGATGTGGTCTGCAGGCATGTGGCCTCAGCCATGATTTGAACATCATGTGGTAGATGAGCCTATCTGGGCAGCGGGACCCAAGCTGCTGGGAGAGATGAACAAGGGGAGGAAAAGTGCCATTGTTTAATGACCCATTCACCTCCTTGACTTGTGAAAGCTGGCGGCATATTTCAGATTCATTAACTCAGCCCAATAAGCAGTTCCACAAATCAGCACAATTTTGATTCATAATGTGTCTAAGCTAGAGAAATGTATCACTTGCTTATTTCATTGTCACAATCCAGTAACTGACAAAAAGCAACTTAAAGGAGGAGAGGTTTACTTTGGCTCACGGTTTGCTGGAATTCAGTCCATCTGGGCTGGGACAACATGGCAGAGGGTAGTTTCCTAATAGTGGGAGTGTGAGACAGTTGTCTGTACACATCTGGGTAGACAGGACAGGAAGTATGGTCACTATAAATCTCAGAAGCCCACATCTTCCATTGCAGCCATATCTCGGAAAGGTTCCACAACCTCGCAGAACAGTGCCACTGGCTGAGAACCAAGTGTTCAAACACACGAGTCCATTGGGGACACTTTAAATCCAAGCATAACAACCATAAGTACAGTTGCACAACAGAACAGAAAAGGTACAGGCCTAGGTTCCTGTTCAAGGAAACCACAGGGTAGAAACTCACTGGCTTCATGCAGATGGGAGCAACACCACAGTGTAGCTAAAATCACAGCCGATCTTGCATGAGCAAGGACGAACCTTTTATACGATAAGTGATGAGAATGAGAAGTTTCTTTTCCTTCAATTAAAGTCTTATTGCTCCTAGTATGCCATCAGCTGTCAGAGCCTTCAGCTGCAGAGAAATGCCTCACCCAGGACCATGACTCTTCCACTAAGGCTCATATCTAATGATGGCTTAATGCCAGACCACAAAAGATCACCTATCTCTGCTCACTTGGGACTACTCTGCAGGTCCCCTCCAGTCCCAAAGCTCTCTGAAGAATGGGCTGAGGCTATTTTGGAGCCTGAAGCCCAGCTTAACCTTTTCATTTCCTCACGCATGTGGTCACTACCTCTCTTTCCCAGAAGGGTGCTTCTAAAACAAACACCTTAATGCTACACTGTGAGAGCAGTATGTTCCCAGGGACTTGATGTGCAGCCACTCCGTAAATCTCCGTTGATGGCCCAAGTGTCCTTAAGAAAGTGAAAATATCTCACCCCTGCTGGCATAATCCTTTGAGGGTAGTTCAGGGTCATGAGGAGATAGTAATGACCAGGAAAAGGTAATCACATCTTACATTTCATGGGATTATTATTGTAACTCCTGGTGAGCACACATTCCATTAAGCGCTAGAAGTCATAAAGAGAAGCAATTAACTTGCTCTAAGTATAAGAACACATTTCCAGTTCCACTCCCAGATTTACTTGTATTCTGACACTGAAGAAAAAATCAGCATAGAGCAGATAACGCTTGAGGGAGTGACATCATTAAACCCCTTTGAAAAACATTTTGTCAGTCTTACTTAAGCACAAGCACACATATCTAGAAATTATATTTCTAGTGATTCGTCCCATGCATGGTAACAATTAGTCTCTCTGAATGGATGAATGGAAAACAGTAGGTTAACAAAATATCCATCTAAAGGAATGAACTGGTGGTTCATGCAAGACAATATGTCTCAAAAGCATTAGGCTGGATGACAGGAGCCAGATCAAAGCAAAAAACACTTTCCAGAATAGGACACACTGAGCTGTGATCATAGAAGCCAGCATGTGGTTCCTTCTGGTAAAAGTAGGGATTTTCTGGCCAACTAAGAAATTCTAAGTGGAGAGGATATTATGGGATGGTCTGGTAGTTCTACATTTCATTTGAATAACATCTTATTTTAATTTTGGGATTTTTGTGCTTTTTTTCAATGTAGGGTCTCACTCTAGCCTAGGCTTACCTAGGACTCACTCTATAGTCCCAGGTTGGCCTTGAACTCACAGCAATCTTCCTACCTCTACCTCTCAAATGCTCAGATTAATGGTGTGCCCCACCATGCCAGGCTGAGTGGACCTAGCATTCAGAACACATGAGTTTATGAGGGGGACACCCAATTCAAGCCCACCACACAGAGGTAGGTGGATTGCTGTGAGTTTGAGGCCAGCCTGGACTACAGAGTGAGTTCCAGGTCTGCTTGGGCTCCAGGGAGACACTGCTTCAAAGCACCAAATAGAGGAAACTGGCATGAAATTGAACAGCTTACAGAAAGGAATCACACTAAAGTACAGCTAAAGAAGACAGTGTGTAGCCATGTGAAAAACACACATGAGTACATTTAAATATGTAATTCTGATCCAATTCATTTAATGTTGTCAAGATGGGGCATTTCATTTATTAAATTCCTTATCCTGAAGCCAGGTGTTCTGGTTCGCAACTGTAATCCCAGCACTGAAGAGGCAGATGGAAAAAGACTTGGCAAGGTCAAGGCTTACCTGGTGCTCACTACTCATATACTAAGCATCAGACTGTCAAAGAGCCTGTAAAAGAAAAAAAAAAAAATGAAGTCGGGCTTGTTAGTGCACACCTTTAATTCCAGCATTCTGGAGGCAGAGGTAGAAGGATTACTGTGAGTTTGAGGCCACCCTGAGACTACATAGTGATTTCCAGGTCAGTCTGGGGGAAAGAGAAATCCTACCTTTAAAAAAAAAAAAGAAAAGAAAGAAAGAAAGGAAGGAAAAGAAAACAAAGTCCCCTACCAAACAATAAATAAATCCATTAATAAATCAACCAAATTAGTATACAGAAAAAATTTGTCTTTTCTCAGTTTGTTAATTTACTCAACATTAAACAAGCCAGACTGGTGGTGTCTGCCTTTAATCCCAGCTCTCCAGAGGCTGAACTGGGAGGATTATCATGAGTTGAGGCCAGCCTGGGACTAAGGAGTGAGTTTCAGATGAGCCTAGGCTGGAGGAGACCCTGCCTCAACAATAACAACAACATATATAGACATTGCTGATAGGCACTTAATACTTTGGATTTTGCCCCTCAGTTTCTATGACTTGTTTTCCTTGGTTCAGGTCCCCCTTGACAGACCCCAATCCTAGTTTTTGTACCTTGTTTGTTTTTGAGGCACTGAGGAGTCCTCTCATGCTTACTAGGCAAGGATTCTGCCACTGAATTACATCCCAGCTCTTGTTTGTGTGAGTTTAAAAAAAACTGTATTTATTTGCAAGTAGAAAGAGGAAGAGAGAGAGAGAATTGAAAGGGCTTTCCAGGCCCTCCTGCCACTGCAAATGCACCACTTTGTGCACCTGCACCTGGCTTTCCCCAGGTCCTGTGGAATTAAACATCAGGCTTTACAAGCAAGTGCCTTTAGCCACTGAGCAATCTCTCCAGGCCTTGTTTGTTCTGAGGCAGGCTCTCTAGCCCAGGCTGACTAGAAATTCCCTCTGTATCCAGGCTAGACTTTCACTCAAGACAATCCTCCTACCTGAGCCTGCTGAGGGCTGGATTATGGGAGTGAGCCCCCCACCCAGCTCTGCATTTGTGGTTTTAGTGCAGATACTTTCAACACTTGAAAGTAGTCCAGGTCATTGCATATAATGGCAAGTTCAGGAAACTTTTTCTTTCTTTTCTTTCCCTTCCTTTCTTCCTTCTTTCCATTTTGTTTTTTAGCAGTGTTTTCTTATGCTTTTCAGGACTGACCTCAAACTCAAAACCCTTTTGCCTTAATCCTCCCCCTCAAAACTGAAATTACAGGCATGTGTCACATCCAGTCAGATGCTTGTATTTGTTTATTTGCTTATTTTCAAGGTTGGGTCTCACTCTAGTGAGACCCTGTCCTGGAACTCACTTTGTAACTGAGGCTGGCTGGGAATTCATGGAAATTCTCTTACCTCAATCGCCTGAGTGCTTGAATTAAAGGCCGTGGCACCACCCAGCTAAATATAAGAATATTGTTAGAAATGTGGGTAATAATATGGTTGGCCTTAATGTTATTATTGGTGACTTTCAATTTTACTTCATTCTGATCAAGATTGTTTCCTATATTTTGAGTTGAGTGGATTTTTTTTTTGGGGGGGTAGGATCTCACTCTTGCCCAGGCTAACTATATTCCCATGTTGGTCTCAAACTGACAGCAATCTTTATACCTCTGCCTCATGAGTGCTGGGGTTAAAGGCAAACACCACCACACTGGGCTGAGTGGTATCTTATGTTGGTATACAATCATTAAATCTCACAAAATTAGACACCCAATATTTATTAATTTGTTGCCTATATTGTATACTTAATAAAAAGATGGATGAATTCGTTATTTATATTCTATACTTGAAACAATAGATGACAACAGGTGCTTGAAAATGAGGTTTTTTTTTTTTTTTTTTTGGTTTTTTGGTTTTTCGAGGTAGGGTCTCGCTCTACTCCAGGCTGACCTGGAATTCACTCTGTAGTCTCAGGGTGGCCTTGAACTCATGGCAATCCTCCTACCTCTGCCTCCCAAGTGCTGGGATTAAAGGTGTGTGCCACCACACCAGGCTTGAAAATGAGTTTTCTTAATAGTCTCCAGATTCTTAATTTTCGATTAGCAGAAAAGTTTGAAAGCACTCAATTTACAGTGCAGAACCAAAATTGGTCAAGAATTTTAGCATATGGACAAACTGTTGGGAACTGAGAGAGAACATCAACACTGAAGTTTTGTTGAACAGCTTTTTAGCAGGGCATGGTGGCACATGCCTATAATCCCAGTTCTTGGAAGGCTGACATAGGAGGATTGCCATGAATTCTATGTCAGCCTGAGCTACAGAGAGTTCCAGGTCAGCTTGTGCAAAAAAGAAGAAAAAAAGGAAAGAAGAAAGGAAGAAAGAAGGAAGGAAAGAAAGAAAGAAAGAAAGAAAGAAAGAAAGAAAGAAAGAAACGAAAAAGCTTTGAGATGACATTAGCTTTTGTGGCAATTCTATCCCATTAACATCTGGATGACTTCATGGAAAGGTTCTTCCATTCCCAGTTAGAATTGGTGTTTGCTAAAATGAGGTGATTAGATGGGTTTTTCTCTGTGTTGCTATAACCAAATATTTGACAGGAACAACATGTGGAGGAATTATTTAATAGCCCATCATGAGGGGAAAGGCTGGACCGAACAGAGCCATATCATACCACCAATGGAACAGACAAAGAATAAGGAAACTATTTCCAGGGGAAACATAGCCCAAGGGCATGTTCCTCATGACCTGCTTCCTCTCAGTGCCCCACACCTCCTTTTTATCACCTCCCAATAAGGCTATCATCCAAATCCTGCATAGGGTCAATCCACTCATTACATTTGAACCTTTCTGATCTAATCGTATCTGGAAATGTCCAACAGATGCACAGGTATGCTTTAGCAATGTCCTAGGCATTTGTGAATCCAAACAGGTGGGCAGCCATCACAGTGGGAGTTAACAGATGTGGCAATGTAGAGATATAAAGGGGTTCTGACAAGTCTCAATTTAGGATACTGGCTTCTATTTTGATGTTAGAAGGTGAATTCTTCTTCTTCATATTACTTTAGAGTCATTGTCTTGTGTGGTGACAACTGTCCTGTAGGGCTGGGATGGTGGCTCAGTGATTAAAGGGACTTGTTTGCAAAACCTGACTTGGGTTTGATTCCCAGGGGCCCATGTAAGGACAGACACACAAAGCGATGTGTGGGGTCCAGAGAATATTTGCAGTGTCAAGAGGCTCTGGCACACCCATCCTCTCTCTTTTTCTCTCTCACTCAAATAATGAAATAAAAATATTTTTTTAAAACTGGCCTCTAGCAGGGTATGATGTCACATGACTTTAATTCTAGCACTTGGGAGGTAGAGGTAGGAGGAGTGCCATGAGTTCGAGGCTACCCTGTGATTACATAATGAAATCCAGGTCAGCCTGGCCTGGAAAAAGATTCTACCTCAAAAAAAAAAAAAAGCAAAAGAAAAGAAAAGAAAAAGAAAAAAAAAGAAAGAAAAAGAAAAAAGGAAAAGGAAAAGAAAAAAAAAACAATAAACTGGGTGTGGTGGCTCACTCCTTTAATCCCAGCACTCGAGAGGCAGAGGTAGGAGGATTGCTGTGAGTTTGAGGCCACCCTGAGACTCCATAGTGAATTCCAGGTCAGCCTGGGCTAGAGTGAGACCCTACCTTGAAAAAAGTAAAATAAAATAAGTGGCCCCTAACTCCTGCTTCTGCTCATATACCTCTCTGGAGTTTGTATTACAGCCGTTTGCTCTTCTGGACTTCTTTCTTATTTTTTCCAATACAGTCAGCGAGATGTAGTTAGAAGTCCAACATAAAAAGAGTATCTTGAGTGATAAAAACATTTTCCTAGCTTGTATTATATGTTTTAAACTTTTTGTGTCTTCATTTCTTGGGAATCCATTACAAATGTCATTTATTTTCACCATGGTTGGTGCTTTGGATGTGAGGACCATTTTTCTACTCTGAATTCATCAAGATGTTCTTTGACATTTTCTTGAATGGCCCTGAAGTCATCCTTTGTAAGGAGGTACTAAGTCCACATCAATTTAACTAAGGACAGATATGTCGGTGCAACCTTGTAACACTAGCACTGGGGAGGTTGAGGTCGGAGGATTGCGAGTTCAAGGTCAGCTTGGGCTCCATAGTGAGTGCTTGTCTCTATAAAATAGTGCAGGGGACGGATATCTCCCTGTAAGGTGTTGGTCAGGGAGGTCACTGATGCTCCCCCACCCAAACAAGAAAGGCAATTGCCAGGTTCTTGGCTGTCCAGCAGACCTGGATGGGGAGACTCTATGGCTGCATGACCCCAAGGGATCAAGCTGGGCTGGAGCTGGAGGCCTTCTCCCTGATGACTAATGGTCACAGTGCTGGCCAGTACTATGAGGCTGGTTGGAGGAGAAAAGTCATCTACCGGCTGAGGTAGCAGTGAACCCCGCAAGCTCTAGAGCTGGCCAGCCAGGCCAATGGTGTAATGGTGGCATGTCTGCTGGAAGGGAAACCAAATGCTTTCTGGTTAGACTTGAGGCCCACCCACTCCAGGAGGAAATTCACAGCTGGTACTGAAAGACTATTTAGAGGTCATAATACCTAGGAGCAAACTGCTACTGTTGTTTGGCTGCATAGATATATTATGCCCACTAAGAACCCTCAAAATACTTATGTTTTCACCCATATATTAATGCTCCTCTCACTTTTGATTAGAGAAGTTTCTCATTCCAGATAGTGGTGACCACGAGGGTGATTCAGAACTCAGGGAAGTGTTGAGAAGTGGCCGTGGAGTGGTCAGCACTGAGAGACATGTGTCACACTCGCAGACTCCAAGACCATTCTTAAAGATGTGACGGAAGGAATGTAAGACTCAAAGCAAGGGGAGGAGTGCTTAAGATGCTGTCATCCAAACAGAGTGGCTGTGGATTGAGGCCCTCCCCAGGCAGACACCACCTACACAAGACCTGCAGTATATGAGGGCAAAACTGATGCTATCACAAGAGGAGAGGGGTGAGATGGAAAGGAGAGATTCTTCTTTCTCCTGGAGGGGATACAGGAGAGAAGACAGTGAAGGGTGTTGGGAAGGGATTGTGATCAGGGTTCATTGGGGGTTTGCATGGACGTTTCAATAAAAAGTTTAAAAAGTGGGCTGGGGGATGACTCAGTGGGTAAGGGCGCTGGTTTGCAGACCTTATGTCCTGGGATCAGTTTCCTAGCATGTAATGGAGCATCTGCAGTTCCGTGCTGTGGTCAGAGGCTCTGACACAGTCACTTTCTTTGTCTCTTTTGTAAATAAATGAGTAAATGTTGAAAAGAAAGTGAAGGTTAGACAGAGCACTGTGAACCACTAATATTCTTCCAACAAAGTACTTAGAGCTGAAGTACATGTAAGCAACAATAAACAGGTAGAATAACTAAGAAAGGTAAAGGTAAAAGTAATGATAAAAGAATGAAAAAAAATCACTAAATACGACTGTCAACAGGTCTGCCATTGCTCACCTAACCTTGAGGAAGAGGGAGTGACAGTGACACCATGAGAGCCTCAGAGTGGGCAGGAATGCCCTGAGGCATGGCTGACCCCATTTCCCCACAGGGACTGGCTGAGGCCTTCAACACTCCACTGTGAACACAATTATCCCACGGAGGAGGGTCCCAGCATAAGGGGCAAGAGGATTAAAGAGAATACCCTGTTATAATATACGTAGAATGAAATTTATAAGTAATGAAATAGAGGAGGGGCCAGAGAAATACAGAGGAAGGAAGGTTAAATGAAAAAAAGAAAGAAGGCAGGCAGGCAGCAGGGCAAGGCAGTGCACACCTTTAATCCCATCACTCTGGAGGCAGAGGTGGGAGGACCCCACCTCTAATTTGAAGCCTCCCTAGACTACATAGTGAATTTCATGTCAGCCTGAGCTAGAGGGAGACTTTACCTTCTAACTTGACATGAATCAAATAAGAAAAAATAAAGGAAAAATGAGGAGGGAGGACAGAGCAAAGGATTAAAAGCTGTAAATGAAGTCAGATGCATGTGCCACATTGTGCATCTGGCTTTATGTGGGTCCTGGGGATTCCAACATGGATCCTGATGCTTCGTAGATCAGTGCCTCCATCACTGGGCCATTATTTGTGTGTCCATGTTTGTATGTGTGCACACATTCATGTGTGAGTGTGGATGAGCATGTGCAAAGTGTGTGTGTGTGTGTGTGTGTGTGTGTGTGTGTGTGTGTCTATAACTTTTGGATTGGTCCTCACCTGCCCACCTGCCCAAGGCTTTAGCTGGTTTCAGGGATGGAACTCAGATATCCAGCTTGAGTGGTGAGCATGTAACCCATCTCCCAGCTCTTCAGTTTTCCTGAACATCTCAACTTTCATATGTATGGTTCTCCCTCTTGCTAATGGTTGTATCATTATTGTTACACTTCCTTTACTTCTGTATCATTTTGTTTGTGTTTGGTATGTTTTTACCAATGATTGCATTGAACACAGAGATGAGTGGATTTTGAGAAACATGCTTGCTAATTCTCAAATAAATATGATCAGATTCAGATTTAGTATTGCTGGTTCTCAGATTTATATCTCTGTGGCCAAAACTGTGCTCAATATTAATTCTAAGACATTACAAGGTTTTGTACTTCTGTGTTGATAATTTTCGTGAACGTTTTACCTATGAGAAAAAGTATTTATTTGGTCCCGATTGATGACTGAGCAGTTAAAGGTGCTTACTAGCCAAGCCTGACAGCCAGGGTTGAATTCTCCAGTAACCACACAAAGCCACATGAGCATGGTGGTACTTGTATCTGCAGTATCTTTGCAGAGGCAAGAGGCCCTGGAGTGCCCCCCTCCTTGTAAATAAGTAAATAAAATATTTAAAAAACAGAAAAAAATTGCCTTGTGGTTGTTTCAGATTCCATCATCCAAGTTGTTTGCATGCAACACTTTGTGCATCTGGCTTTACTTGGGTACTGGGGGATCAAACCTCTGTCCTTCGATTCTGGACGAAAGCACATTAACCCTGAGCCATCTCTCCAGCACTTGTAGCTAATTTTGAGTAACTATAAAATATTCATATTGATAATATAAAGATATTTGATATTAACATCCTGCTATGTAGACTTTCTTTTTTTCTTTGTCTTTTTAGGACTTTTCACATATTTCTTACATTTTCTTTGTCTACCTCTTGATTGATTTTCAACTTCTTATATAGATTTAATTAGATTAGTTTCTTTTTCTTTTCTTTTTTTTTTGAGAAAGGATCTGGCTCTAGTCCAGGGTGTGCTGGAATTTACTCTGTAGTCCTAGGCTGGCCTTGAACTCATGGTAATACTCCTACCTCTTGGATTGCTTTTTAAAGCAGAAGCAGTGGGCATGGATTACGTCAAAATAAAGCAGGAAGTAGCTGAATGATTGAGTTTGGTTGGGCTGGTCCCCAGTGACTCTAGGGAGTCACCAGCATATAAAGCTAGGCTGCAGAGGAGCTGTCTTCACCAGGAGCAGAGCTCCAGGAGACCTGTGCTCCCTGTGTGCCTCAGTGTCTGCAGCTGGGCTGGATTTTGCTGCTGGAAGGTAGGTCACCGTGCTTCTCTGTTGCACTACTTTGGGACAGTTTTGAGAAAATTTGTTGGACTACGTAGCTCATATGATTTAATTTTTGCAAAAATATATTTTTTATTTATTTGTAAGCAGAGACAGAGAGACAGATGGACAGGGAGAGTGGAAGAGAGAGTGTGTATGTATGGGCCCATAGAGAGAGCCTCTTATTACTGCAAGCAAATATCAGATGCATGTGTCACTTTGTTCATCTGTGCTGGGGAATTGAACCAGTTTTTGAAGCAAGTGCCTTTAGCTGCAGAGCAATATCTTCAGCCCTTCAATATTTGTTTTTTAGAAAAGGAGCCCTTGAAAATTTTAGACTAGGTATCCACTTAATCGCTATTTATAATTTGTGTTTTCTCTTCATACATATGGCTTTTTACTTCCAATACCATTCAGAGAAATTGGTATACCAGGCACCCATTTAATCATTAGTTCATTTATTACTTATTTGTTGTTTTTTTTCCAAGTAGAGTGTAACTGTAGTTCAGGAAATGTAGTCTTCCTACAAAGTACTTAGAGCTGTAAGCAACAGTAAACAGGTAGAATAAACTAAGAAAGGTGAAGGTAAAGGTAATAATAAAAGAATGAAATAATCATTAAATACGACTGCCAACAGGTCTGCCATTGCTCACCTAACCTTGAGGAAGAGGGGGTGACCGTGACACCATGAGAGCCTCAGAGTGGGCAGGAATGCCCTGAGGCATGGCTGACCCCCATTTCCCCACAGGGACTGGCTGAGGCCTTCAACACTCCACTGTGAACACAATAATCCCACGGAGGAGGGTCCCCAGCATATGGGGCAAGAGAATTAAAGAGACTAACCTGTCATAATATTCTTAGAATGAAATTTATAAGTAATGAAATAGAGGAGGGGCCAGCAAAATATAGAAGAAGGAAGGTTAAATGAAAAAAGAAAGAAAGGAAGAAAGAAAGCAGGCAGGCAGCCAGCAGGGTATGGCTGTGCACACCTTTAATCCCATCACTCTGGAGGCAGAGGTGGGAGGATCCTACCTCTAATTTGAGGCCTCCCTAGACTACATAGTGAATTCCAGGTCAGCCTGGGCTAGAGGGAGACCCCATGTCCAAACCTGGATATAAAAAAATAAATAAAAATAAAGGAAAAGAAATGGGGAGATAGAACAGAGTAAAGATTAAAAGCTGCAAATGAAGTCAGATGCATGTGGCACTTTGTGCATCTGGCTTTATGTGGGTCCTGGGGATTCCAACATGGATCCTTATGCTTTGTAGGCAAGTACCTATGTCCTTGGGCCAGCTTTTTTTTAGTTTATATATATATATGTGGGTGGGTCCATGTTTGTGTGTGTGTACATATTCATTGTATCATTTTGTTTGTGTTTGGTATGTTTTTATTACCTATTGCATTGAACACAGAGATGAGTGGATTTTGAGGAACATGCTTGCTAATTCTCAAATAAATATGATCAGATTCAGGTTTAGTATTGCTGGTTCTCAGATTTATATCTCTGTGGCCAAAACTGTGCTCATTATTGATTCTAAGACATTACAAGCTTTTATACTTCTGTGCCGATAATTTTTGTGAATGTTTTACCTATGAGAAAAAAAATGTCTTTTTTGGGCTAGAGAGATCTAACCAGAGAAACTGCACAGCGGTTAAAGGTGCTTGCCAAGCCCAATAGCCAGGGTTCAATTCTTCAATATCCACATAAATCCAGATGCACAGGGTGGTACATGTATCTGCAGTTCCTTTGCAGAGGCAAGAGGCCATGGAGTGCCCCCTCCTTGTAAATAAGTAAATAAAATATTAAAAAAAACAGACAAAAATTGCCTTGTGGTTGTTTCAGATTCCATCATCCAAGTTGTTTGCATGTAACACTTTGTGCATCTGGCTTTACTTGGGTACTGGGGCATCAAGCCTCTGTCCTTAAACTCTGCACGAAAGCGTGTTAACCCCAAGCCATCTCTCCAGCACTTGTAGCTAATTTTGAGTAACTACAAAATATTCATATTGATAATATAAAGATATTTGATATTAATCTCCTGATATGAAGACTTCCTTTTTTTCTTTGTTTTTTTTTTTTGGATTTTTGACATATTTCTTATATCTCCTTTTTCTACCTATTGTTTGATTTTTAACTTGTGAAATAGATTTAATTGGATTATTATTATTTTTTGCTGAGGTAGGATTTGACTCTAGTCCAGGTTAGGGTGGAATTCAGTCTGTAGACCCAGGCTGGCCTTGAACTCATGGCAATCCTCCTACCTCTTCAATTGATGTTTTAAGCAGAAGCAGTGGGCAAGGATTAAATCAAAATAAAGCAGGAAGTAGCTGAGTGATTGAGTTTGGATGGGCTGGTCCTCAATGACCCTATAGAGTCACCAGCATATAGAGTTGGGCTGCAGAGGAGCTGTCTTCACCAGGAGCAGAGCTCCAGGAGACCCGTTCTCCCTGTGTACCTGAGTGTTTGCAGCTGGGGCCAGATTTTTCTGCTGGAAGGTAGGTCACCGTGTTTGTCTGTTGCACTATTTTGCGACAGTTTTGAGAATGTTTATAGGACCAAGTAGTTCATAAGATTCATTTTTTTGTAAAAAAATTTTTTGTATTTATTTGTAAGCAGAGACAGATGAACAGAGAGAGTGGGAGAGAGAGAGAGAGAGAGTGTGTGTGTGTGTGTGTGTGTGTATGGGCCCACCAGAGAGAGTCTCTTGCTACTGCAAGCAAATATCAGATGCACATGTCACTTTGTTCATCTGGCTTTACATAAGTGCTGGGGAGTTGAACCAGGCTTTGAAGCAAGTGCCTTTAACTGCTGAGTAATATCTTCAGCCCTTCAATTTTGTTTTTTAGAAAAGGAGCCCTTGAAAATATTATACTATGCATTCACTTAATCACTATTTATAATTTGTGTTTTCTCTTCATATATATGGCTTTTTACTTCCAACAACATTCAGAGAAATTGGTATACCATGCATCCATTTAATAACTAGTTCATTTATTTTTTTTTTCAGATAGAGTGTCACTCTAGTTCAGGCTCACCTGGAACTCACCATGTAAGCTCAGGCTGGCCTTGAACTCATAGTCATCTCCTACCTTTGCCTCAGGAATGCTGGGATAAAATGATTGTGCCATTCAGATGGGCCTGAGTTGAAGGCCAGTCTGAGACTACATAGTGAATTCCAGGTCAGCCTAGGCTAGAGTGAGATCCTATCTCAAGAATGCAAAAAAAAAAAAAAAACCCTACATAGTTTATCTATAATTTATTTTATCTCTTTGTAGATTTGGCTTTTTACTTATTACATTCAGAGAAAGCAGGGTTTTCCCTGGCTCATAATTAATGTGTGTTAGGGTTATTATGCATTCAATTTTATGTTTCTCTTTATCTTTCTAATAATTTAACTTTATATAATGATACTAACATTTCCATTTTCGTTTATTTCATCTAATACTTTTTTTGTCATCAACTCATTTTTATTTTCCATATTTTCTTTAACTTCTTTGCAATTATTTAAATTTTATTTATTTGCAGAGATATACAGACAGAGAGAGACAAGGGGAGAGAGCCTGGGTGG
>PVHP010045258.1:0-13759 GCA_004024765.1 Zapus hudsonius | reverse complement strand
TACTTTTGGGCTCCCAAAACAAGATGCACTATGGGAGCGAGTGACTGGGAGACTACTAAAAATAGAATCTAGGTAATCCAGAATTGTGTATATTTGTTAACCTACACTGATCTCACTCTCCGATGGAGATTGTGTTTGTATTTTTCAGGATGCAGCGAGAGAGCTGGAGCCCATCTAACCCTACCAACCGACCGTAGGCCAATAGCTGAGATTCTGACGAGAGGACCCACCACAGTCATATCGTGGAGGATCCAAATGGAACCCCGCAGAGAATGACGGGATGAACAAGGGGCCCACAGCCACAGCCATTCAATCAACACAGGATAAGCCAGTGAGACAGAAACCAACGATTCTCGACACAAAGACCCCTAAACTCACAACCTTAAAGCAGCCTTAATACTCATCCACCACGACTCAGGGAACTGAGCGGAAGAGGGGCGGAAAGATTGTGAGAGCCGTGGTGGAGTAGATTATCCAGAGGCATGGCCAGGAGAACCTGGCTGAATACTAGGCTCTCCATGGTCCCCTGTCACAAGGACTGATCCAGATGGCCCTCTGAGGAGGATATCCAGCTGACTGGGGATGGGGAGGGGGGCATTGGGGAATTGGGATAGCAACTCATTGTTTGCCCACTAAATGTTGTAACTCATTATGGACAATAAATTAAAAAAAAATACATGCCTTTGACAAAGTGAGGAATATATATAACTGAAAAAGTATGATACAGTGTCTAATGATTAAATATAGCCATGTCTCGTTAACCTGACTGCCTTAGGCTACGTGATGTAGTTTAATCTTCACTATGAAGGGTTAAGTAACTAGGCCATGATCACAGTCCTAAGAGGTGAAGCTGGAATTCTGTCTGACACTGAGCCAAAGCTCATTCTTTCTGTGACAGTCTTGCTGCCTTTTAACTGTGGCTTTCCTCATGTGGATAGGCTTTGGGTGATTTTTTTTTAATAGAATAAACAACACTAGTAACTTCATGAATAAAATTAAGAAAGAGAACTAAGTAGCCCTTTTGTGCATGGGCATGATGGCTTGTGCTGAGTGCCAGGAACTTGCTATTCAGCTCAGTCTTCTGGGGCTGGCTCCCTTATCTTTGAAGTGAGGGGTTGAGCCAAGAGATCGAAAAGGCATCTTTCAGTTCTCATATTACTTTAATCCTTTTGCTTCTGATCTTGCTTTAAAGATGGCAATTTTATTCAGCTAAGGAAGTTGGCTCTACTTCCTTAAATTTGCTCAAGAGCTCTGCTAAGTTTCAAGGGAAGAACTGTGGATTGGATTGTGATTCACCATCAATACCAGCAAAGACGATGAATATTAATTTACTTAAAAATAATATGTACTTATTACATTATAATTGTGAATTGATTTAAATTTTTTATTTTATTTTATTTATTCATTTTCAAGCAGAAAGATAGAGATAGATAGATAGATGGATAGATAGATAGATAGATAGAGAGACAGCGTACCAGGGCCACCACTTTGTGGGTCTGGCTTATGTGGGTCCTGGGGAATTGAACCCAGGGCTTTAGGCACTGGAGGCAAGTGCTTTAACTGCTGAGCCATCTCTCCACCCCTTGATTTAAATTTTTAAAAAATTTGCTGGAAAGATTTCAGGTGTACAATGTGATGTTTTGACCTATAGATTTTGAAAGTGTTACCAAGACCATGCAAATTAACATTCACTCAGTTTCCCACATGTAAAACCATGTAAATTAACATTCAACTCAATTACCACATGTGTTTGCATGAGTGTGTTTGGTTGTGGGTGTGGGACAAAATTCCGTAAAATCTACTTTCAGCAAAAAAAATCCCCCCCCCTCAAAAAAACATTAGGCATGATGGCCAGTGCCTTTAATCCCAGTGCTTGGGAGGCAGAGGTAGGAGGATTGCAGTGAGTTAAGGCCAGCCTGAGGATGACATAGTGAATTCCAGGTCAGCCTGGGCTAGAGTGAGACCCTACCTTGAAAAACCAAAACCAAACAAACAAAAAATCCCCAGGACAGTACATTGCTAGCTCCATAGACACAATCATTCTAAACCCTGCTACTTTGTGTCCCTTTGTGTATATCTCACATAGCCTGTTTTCCTTATCTAACTCCAGAGTAACCAAAGTCTGGTCTCCTATTCTGATCAGGGTTCAGTTTGGACATGTCTGGAATGTGAGGCTAAGAAGCCTTTAAAGGCCAGACAGTGGGTATTTCCAGCTGAGAGGCTCATTTGATCTTTTCTTAGAAAACAAGCCCCTCACTACAAAGGAAGTGCTCATCCCAGAAGAGCCAGTTCCTTTCCAGAGAGCATGAGGCTCAACCATGAAGAACGAACAGAACAGAGCTACCTACAGTCTATAAATATTAAGATGTCTGGGAAACATGAAATGTTCATATTTCTGGCCACATTGAGCATTACATTATTTAGCACATCTGTTTCTGAAAGCAGACTAATCTTTATCTGGAACACTTTAATTTCCAGGGTTGTACTTTCCAACGCAGGGAAATGTAATGGTTCGATACAAAATAGGTGCCCAATAAATACAAGCTTGAAGAAGACAGCAAATTGATGCTGAATTTAAAATTAAAATTTTAGATTAGTATACAAAGTAGTGGGTTTCATCATGGCATCCTCATCACATGTATGTCATAATATTTCATTTCTATAAGTACACTTTTGTGTGTATGTACGTGTGTGTATAAAATGTGTTTATAGCACACACATGCCACTGCGTGTGCGTAGAGGTCAGCGGATAATGTCAGGATGTCAGGACTCTTCTTCCACCTTACTTGAAATAATTTCTCTTGTTTGCTGCTGGAAAGGCTAGGACTTGATCCATGAACTTCAGATTTCTCCTGACTCCACTTCCCATGGCTACTGGGCATTGAAATTACATACAGTGCACCACTGTATGTACAGCTTCACATGGTTGCTGGGGACCCAAACTCCAGTAGGCAGGCTTATGGCGCAAGTGACTTTAACCACTGAGCTTGAACCCACTTTAAATTTTTTTTATTTATAACTTCCATAAGTATAGACAATAAAACTCCCTTCCATTCCCCCTCTCAAATCCACCCTCCATCAAATTCCCCCATTCCAAGTAGTCTCTCTTTTATTTATCTTGATGTCATCAACTTTTTCCTCCTATTATGAAGATCTTGTGAAGGTAGTGTTTGGACCAGAGTTATTATACTTGCTGGTAAACTGCCTGAGCCAGTGTGAGCAGAGCCACAGGGAGAAAATTATTCCACTCACCCCACCTTGCAAAGTCAAAAAACCTGAAGAAGGAAACAGCTGGCACTGGCCGAAGTACACTCCATAAAAGATGGGCACCTCCTGAGGGTGAGAGGCTGGAAAAAAGTATTTCAAGCAAATGGGTCTAGGAAACAAGTAGGTGTTGCTATCCTAATATCAGACAGGACAAACTTCAATAGTAGTTAAAAAAGATAAGGAAGGTCATTATATAGTGATTAAAGGAACAAGTCAACAGGAGGATATTACAATCCTAAATACATATGCACCAATTACAGGTGCTCCCAGCTTCTTTAAACAAACACTACTAGAATTGAGGCCACAGATAACACCAAGCACAATTTTAGTGGGATAATTCAAAACCCTACTCTTACCTATTGATAGATCATCCTGTTCATTTGTCCGTCTGAGGCCCCAGAGGAGTCCCCTGCTGATCGGGTGCGAATCAGAATCAAGGTGAGACCCTTTTTTGGCCAATGGGTAACGCAACAGGCAAGTCAGAGGACCCAGCGCTGAAGGCGCTGTGTTGCATGTTAAAAAGTCAGGGCTTAGAGGTCTCCGATCAATCTGTGAAAAAAATCTGGGAGGATGTATTACAGTTAGCCCCTTGGGTGGGTGCTGCCAATCTCTTTGCCAGAGATACTTGGACATAAAATTATAGCTCATAAGAAAGAAATCCACTATGGCATTCCCCCTCCCCATTGAATTCTATCCCACAATCTACGCATTAGAAGAGTGCTTTCCTGCCCAGGGTGCTCAGCCACCTATAGCAATCCCTGAGAAGGATGACAACTCTAGCAGAGAACCCCCATCTAATGTCAGGTCAGATTCACCTCTCCTTTCTTCTATTGAAATCTTCCCTAGGCCCTTGAGGCCAGAGGATGAAGAAGAATCATTACGTCCACCTGAGCCCTCTGCTCCTACCATGGAACACTGCGATGCCCCCAGGTGTCCCTCTCCAACACCTCCCCGGTCTAAACCTGACCCTTGGGGCAATGACCACTCAGAGCCTATCTCCACTCCTCCTGGTGACCTAGCGCTGCCACCTCCCTATGTTAAGCCCACATTAACCCCCGCAAGGTCCAGGCCTTTCCTGTTAACCTAAACCCGGGAGACAACCGCCCAGCATCATGGTACCCCTGGGAAGCTAAGGACCTTAAAGAGCTGAAAAAAGCGGTAGCTGAAGATGGGCCTAATTCACCCTGGCCAGAGGCACTTTTATAAGACCTGGCCTATCATCCCTGCACAATCAAAGATTGGTTCAATCTATCTAGGGCTGTTCTGACCCCTGCCAACCCTAACCCTAACCCATCTCTAAATATAGGCCTTATATCATGTAAGAATTGAAATGTTTTAATCTGTTCTGATGCTCTGAGATTTGAGTAAACTGTGACTACTTTTAATCTCAACACTTGGGAGATGGCAAATGAAAGATTTCTACTATACACCAAATTAATTGTTATCCAATAATAAGTTGTTTTCTCTTTCAAAATAATTTGTCAAAATATTGGAACTCAGCTGTTTTTAGTCCAACAATGACCAGATTATGCTCTATTGTGAATTCACACTCAATCAGGATTCTATTTTAACAATTGTCTTATGTTAGATAATCCAAACTTATTGGCTCTAAATAAACTAACTCTTTAAGGTATATTACCTGCTTCAGGGTACAACCTCAAGCTCATACAATGGTCTTCCTCTGAGAAAAATGATTTCAGCATCTACAATTGCGTTTCCAACCTCTCCTGGGTAATTGGTATGTTTTCAAACATCGATGTCAAAACTTATGCTGTCATGTCTGTTCCTGATAACTTCCAGGTTACATCAATTTATTTGGATTTAATTGCTAAAAATTCTGTTTTCAGAACTGATAATATGTTCTATCTCTATTTTATAGTCATGAGGCATTTAAAGAATAAGATTAGTCTACTTTCATACTCCAGTTATGGCCTACATTGTTCCAGAATAAGTAAACTAAAATGTTAGACAAAATAAATTTAAAAGTTATGCCATTCTTCAACTAGATATACTTCCTAGTCAGTTATAGATGGATATACCTATCTTCTGAGTGTTCTATTTATGTAGAACCCAAATTCAATTGGAGTCATGGAACAAAAAAGCAAGTTGCCTGTGCTTACAAGTCATGAGGTTATTATAGCAAAATGAGTGTGAACTCACTGCCCCCCTTCCCCTATATTCATTGTTACATTCTACAGAAATTTGTCGGCCAGATGGCCAATCTCATTGCATGAGGTGATAAACTGTCAGGGCTCTGAAGTTCTGTGAGATAAGGAAGTTAGGAAAGATGAGGCCAGAGAACACCTGGGGAGAGTATCTGAATTTCCTGAAAACCACTGTAAATATGTGAACTGCTAGGTGATGGTAATTTACATGTCACATACCCTACTCTGTACCTGAAACCCATTGTAAATGTGTGAGTTGCTGTTTGTAATTTACATGCCTAATGTCATGTACACATCTCTGTGCCCTACTATAAAATCTCTTTGTAACTGGGGTTCGAGGCCAATGCTTCATTTATGCTTGGACCCATGGGCCCAGGTATAAAATTAAAATTCCCCTCTCCTCTTGCTAACGAAGGCGTTGTCTGTTTGTTACTGGATATTTCTACAACATTTTGGAGCGCCCCAACAAGATTGGACAGCCATACCCCATTTGTTGGGTAAAACAAGGGCCACCACTCCAGGACCCTGCAGTCCACTGAGGCCATTGGAAACAGAGAAATGCACACCCCCGAAGTGATTCCAGGGTCTCCTTTCCAGGAGGCAGAAAGAGGACTGCAGAGCCCCAAACTGGGACCCCCAAATGGCAGAGAGAGACGGGAGTCTGGGCAGCTGTCAGAACCAGGTAGGATCCTCAGGGTAAAGTGGATAAGGTGTCATGATGTGGGCCTGATCCCCTACAGGGTGGATAACTGCCCTTGACATTGTCTCAAGGTTGCAACCTCCTTCCAGACCTAAGTGATTCCGGTCACCAGGATGCTAGGTAGGCCAGGTTTTAATGGAAAGTATTTCCACCAAGTTTTAATTAAAATTAAATAAGAACCTGTTTAATGATTGTGTTCTTGTCCTGTCTGCTGGAGTCTTGTCCTGTCTCTGTATGCTGTCTTGTTTTGTATGGGTGTCTGTATTGAGGACAGAAGGCTAGACCACCCTTCAGCTAGTCTGTAGATGGTAGTTTCTTCTGAAATTATATTAATAGTTTCTGTAAACCCTGCCCTCTGAATTTGCCTGTTCGCTATCTTCTGTCCTGGGACTCTTTGTTTCTAAAACCTGTATATAGCAGTATGTATGTGTTTGACCTCCAGCTCTGAGGCTGTAGATTATATATTCTTTTCTGTGCAGGAAGTTTCTGTCTTTATGGAAGTTATATCTTTATCATTATGGGTGGGTCTGTCAGAAATCCCACTGTTTTAGGTTGCACTATCACTAACTCTAAGAAGGAATATTCAAGAAGATATGGTGCTAATAACACAGTACATGGAAAATGAGAATTTTGAAGGATTTTATGCCCTTTCTGTATTTTTCCTAGCAGGGTGCATGCAATCACCCATCTTGTGATTCTCTCCTGTTAATAGGAGCTCCCTCTTTAGTCAGTCTCAGACAGAGACTCTTATAGACAGAGAAAATATGAGAAAAAGTTATAAAATAGGGAAGTTAAGGTCTGAGAGGCCAGAGAAAATTCAAATCTCTCCCTGAGCAGGGAAAACAGCCTAATTTGAATTAGAACAAAAGCTTCTAGGACAGAGTTCTCTCACCCCCACATACCTGCCTGAGAAGGGGGGATGGGCTAAGCCCAAGGCCACCAAAGGAAAGAAAAAGACTGAGTAAGCAATCAGAAATTCTATCACTCCAAAGCTGGCCATTAGAAAAAAGGTTAAAAAAAGATATCAAGATTAAAATTTGTGAAGGCCTCTAAATTTAATATAGAGGAAATACTTAGGCCAGATCTGAGGGGGTATTGTATGAAAATTCTTCTGTTTCTATACTAATGCCAAAAGTTTGTCTTGTCCCCTTGTACAAACTAGCAATGGGACCTGAGAAGAGGAAACAGGCTACAATGCAGCTTTCACTGTGAGGTTTATGCTATTTTGCTGTGCTTCCCAGGGGCTGGGAATTGATCAAGAAAGACACTGGGAACAGATCCCAGGTGGGCACTAGAGAACAAAAAGGGGGGAATAAAATTCCAGTCCTATTGGGGTGCCTCCAGGTGTCAGGGTGGCTGCTGCTTTGTTCTCGCTACTTTACCCTCTTCTATTGGTGGATGTCAGGACCCCTTTGCTCACAAGACCAGAGCCCACCCCTGGAGACATTCCTGGTGGCACTGCCTACTTGGCTTCTCTGCTTTGCTGAACCAGGGAGCCTACCAACATGGGAACTATCAGAACACTGAGCACAGGATGAAAATGGGTGAGTCCCAAGTTATTACAGACAGAAGGGGACTTCTTATAAAAGTTTGTTGTAACAGTTTTAAAGTTTGCTTTATCTCCCTATGGTTTTATGGAACTGCTAACAGAAAACAACCTAAAGATTTATGCTTGAATTCACAAGTATATTCTAACCTGCTTTCATATTTAAAACATGTGCTTTAGAGAGCTTAAGAAAAAAGTTCCAACATTGGTAAATGATAAATCTTATGTGTATATTATGGATAGATATTATAAGTCAAATTTAATCTATTCTTCTGCAAAGGTTATCTTAAAAAGCTTCTTAATAACATGAAACAGGCACTTATGTTATATTATGTTGTTATGTTTAAAGCTTTATAATATAGAATAATCTGAGATTTGGCCTTTCCCACAGAGACTGTCTGACACATTAATAACCCCACTAAAGAAGGCTTTCAATAGAATACAGGAGAATATACATGATAATATCTATATCTATACAATAAAAATGTCTTTGATAAAAGTTTACATAGTAATTATAATGTGATAAGTTGATTAAAAAGATGAACTAGAGGAAAAGTTAATGCTGGATGTTAAATGTTTGATGATAGAAATATAATTATTACAGAATGGTTACATAGATTTTAAGGTAAAATTATGTGCATAATGATATCAGCAAATGTGAACAGAAAGTTTAAAGATATATAGATATAATATATAAGGAGACAAAATAGATAAACTGAATCTTAAAAGTTTTAATCAGACTCATTAGGATGGGAACTGTAGGAAACTCTTGAGTTGAACTGAATGTGTTGTATCTTACATCATGTATGATTATTTGGAGGGGCAGGGGTAGACTGTAATGGTTTGATCCAGGTGTCCTCCACAAATAATTATGACTCTTTATACTGAAAAACACCCTTCTTCCCCAGCAAAGCCACAACACCCAAAGAGCTGATCATTCACCCATCATGGTAGTGGTAAGCTTAGCAGTTTCATGAGCATCCACTAGACTGTCTGCAGGAACATTGGGTCATAGCCCACTCTCCTATAAAAAACCCTCTAATGAGCTAAACATAGTGATCCAAGGCTCCACATAGGCTACAAGAACAACACACTTCTTTGACATCTGTTGTCCTACAGGGTAGGAAGGCCAAAACCTTACCAGTGACTAAAATCTCTGATGTTCATCTAAGAGATAAACAGCCCCACCAAAAGATTTGTGAGCAGCCAGGCTTTTAATTTTGAGTCCAATCTAAATCCAAAAGAAGTTAGCATCCTGAAGGGGCTGGGCTTGAAGTCATGCACCTGAGTAATTTCAGCTCTGTGGCAGGGCTCTACCCAGCAGACAGGAATTTAGATTAATATCTCCTATGGGCCTTTCTAACTGCCCCATCTCCCTTTCAATGTAATACAGCACAATATATGCAAGTAGAGAGTTTTTGAAAAGACAATAGAAAATAAAATGAGGCTTTTTGATTTGTTTGGCTTTTTCCATATTTATTGTCAATAATTAGATACAATGTATGAGCAAGTCTTATGATGGTATCCCCATTTCCCTCCCTCCTCCCTGTCCCCAACCTGCTGTGGGCCTTCCTCAGTGGACTTGCTGGACCAGTCCCATGGAAGGAGGTTGTGGATGGTATGAGAGGTAGCCAGCTGTGTGTGTGTGTGTGTGTGTGTGTGTGTGTGTGTGTGTGTGTGTGTGTGTGTTACTGTTGTTGTTGTTGCTGAGGGAAGGTGATGGCTCTGTGTAATTTTCTTTGGTGCCTTGGTGGATCATCGAGCTTGGCATGAAATTCTCTACAGGGATGGGCATCAGAACAGAATATTTTGAAAAAAAAATATTTGTTGATTCCAACTCTGGTTAACAATCACAGCTCTAAAGATGTAAGAATGTCCTTAAAACAATAGTAAATTGTCTAGAACCCTAGTCCTGAGGAGGCTGAAGCAAGAGGATCAGGATCCAAGGCCAGCACAGGGTATACAAGACACTGTCTCAAAAAGCCAAACTAGCCAACCAAATAAACAAACAAACAAAATATTGCAAATGAAATTCACATGGGTAATTAATGCAAAGAGGAGGAGGTAACACCAGGAAATTTATACTTATTAACTCAAAAACATTGGCTCGGGCTGGAGAGATGGCTCAGTGGTTAAGGCACTTGCCTCCAGTGTCTAAGGCCCCGGGTTCAATTCCCAGGACCCACATAAGCCAGACCCACAAGGTGGTGGCCCTGGTGTGTGTTCTCTCTCTCTCTATCTCTCTCTGCTTGAAAATGAATAAATAAAATATTTTTAAAAAACATTGGCTCCTTCCTCCATAGGTATTTTCTCTTCTCTTTTCCTTTCAATTTTTTTTGAAGTAGGGTCAATTAACTGTAGTCTCAGGGTGGCCTCAAACTCATGGTGATCCTCCAACCTCCACCTCTACATGTAGGGATTTAACATTTTATTGACAGGTTCCTTAATTATAGAATATAAACCATGATAATTCCTTCCCCACCCTCACCTGCCCACTCTCAAATCTACCCATCACCTTATCTCCTCCCTCACACAGTCTCTGTTTTGATTCTATGTCATCACCTTTTCCTCCTATTATGCAGGTCCTGTGTCAGGCATTGCAAAGTCATCTGTTCATCTACTCATATACATACAATACCCTCCTCTTAAATCTCCCCTCACCTCCCTCCCTTGTAGCTTCTTTCTAGCTTACTGGCCTCTACTTTCACTTTTACTCCAACTCACATACAAATCTAAACATTTGTAGCTAGGATCCACATATGAGAGAGAACATGGTGTATTCGACTTTCTCAGTCTGGGTTACCTCACCTAGTATAATCCTTTCCAGATCCATGTATTTCCCTGCAAATTTCATAATTTCATTTTTCTTTACAGCTGAATAGAACTCCAGTGTATAAATGTGCCATATCTTCGTTATCCATTCATCAGTTGAGGGAAATCCATGGGCCTAGGGGAAGCCTGGTTCCATTTCCTAGTTGTTGTAAATAGAGCCGCAATAAACATGGATGAGCAGGTATCTCTAGGGTAGTGACTAGAGTCACGAGGATATATGCCAAGGAGTGGTATAGCTGGGTCATATGTTAATCTATTTTCAGCTGTCTCAGGAACCTCCACACTGCTTTCCACAATGGCTGTACCAGTTATACATTCCCACCAGCAGTGTAGAAGGGTCCCTCTTTTTCCATATCCTTGCCAGCATTTATTGTCATTTGTCTTCTTGATGGGAGCCACTCTGACAGGAGTGAGATGGAATCTCAGAGTAGTTTTAATTTGCATTTCCCTGATGGCTAAGGAGGTAGAACGTATGTTTACATGTTGACAGGCCATCTGTATTTCTTCTTTGGAGAACTCTATTCAGTTCTATAGCCAATTTGTTAGTTGGGTTCTTTGATTTCTTATTGGTTTATTGACTTCTTTGTATATCCTGGATATAAATCCTCTGTCATATGTATACCTGGCAAAGATTTTCTTCCATTGGGTAGGTTGCCTCTTTGCTCTATTTAGTGTCCTTTGCAGGACAACAGCTTTTTAGGTTCATGAAGTCCCAATGGTTGATCAGTGGTTTTACTTCCTGAGCAACTGGTGTTATTTTCAGTAAGTGATTGCCTATGCCAATATGTTGAAGTGTTTCCCCTACTGTTTCATCCAGCAGTCTTGGGATTTTAGACCCTGATATTAAGCTTTTTGATCAATTTGGATTTGATTCTTGTGATAAAGAAAGATAAGGATCTATTTTCATACTTCTATATAGAGATATCCAGTTTCCACAGCACTGTCTTCCCTCTAATGAATATTTTTGTCATTATTGTCAAAATTAAGATGACTGTAACTGCCTGGGTTTGCATTAGGGCCCTCTACTCTCTTCCATTGATTTACATGTCTGTTTTTGTGCCAGTACCATTCTGTTTTTGTTAGTATGACTCTGTAATATATGTTAAAACAGGTATGCTGATACCACCAACCTGATTTTTGTTGCTTAGAATTGTTTTGGCTAGTCGAGGTTTTTTGTGCATCCAAATGAATTTTTGGGTTGTTATTTCTATTTTGATAAAAAATGTCATTGTAAGTTTGATGGGGATTACATTATATGTGTAGATTACTTTTGGTAAGATTGACATTTTCACCATATTGATTCTTCAAATCCAAGAATATAGGATGTTTTTCCATTTCCTAGTGTTGTCTGCAATTTCTCTCTTGAGTGTTTTAAAGTTTTCATTACAGAGATCCTTCACTTCCTTAGTCAGGTTTATTACATGATACTTTATTTATTTATTTTTTTTGATGCAGTTGTGAATGGGAGTGTTTCCCTGATTTCATCCTTAGGTTGTTGTTAATATATCAAAAGGCTACTGATTTCTCCTTGTTAATTTTTGTATTCTGTGTTGCTAAAAGTGTTTATCAGTTCTAACTGTTTGCTAGTAGATTTTTTAGGATCCCTAATATATAGAATAATATCATCTGCAAGTTATGATAATTTGATCTGTTCCTTTTCTATTTGTATCCTTCTATTTATGTCTCTTGCCTTATTGCTATAGATAAGACTTTCAATATTATATTAAATAAAAGTAAGGACAGTGGACACCCTTCTCTTGTTTCTGATTTTAGTGGAAATGCTTCAAGTTTTTTCCCATGTATATAGTATTTGTCAAAAATAGCCTTAATTGTGCTGAGATACATTCCTTGTATTTCCAATTTCTTTAGGACTTTTGCCATGAAGGGATGCTAGATTATGTCTGCATCTATTGAGGTGATCATGTGATTTTTTTTCCTTCAGTTTGTTGATGTAGTGTATTATATTTATCGATTTACATATGTTGAACCATCCCTGCGTCTCTGGGATAAAACCTACCTGGTGAGGATGAATGATTTTTTTATGTATCCTTGTATTCTGTTTGTCAATATTTTGTTGAGAAATTTTGCAACTATGTTCATGAGGGAGATTCGTCTCTAATTTTCTTTTTTTGTTCTGTCTTTGTCTAGTTTGTTATCAGAATAATGCTGGCTTTGTAGAAGGAGCTTAGTAGTATTCCTTCCTTTTCTATTTTGCTGAAAAATTTGAAAGCATTAGTGTTATTCTTCAGTGAATGTCTGGGCAAATTCACCAGTATATCTATCTGGGCCTGGGCTTTTTTAGTTGGAGATTTTTTATAACTGCTTGGATCTCAGTGCTTGCTAAGGGTCTCTTTAAATTATTTATCTCATTTTGATTTCATTTTAGTAGGTCATATATATTTAGGAAAACATTTCTTTCAGATTTTCAAACTTGCTGGAGTATATGTTCTTAAATTTTATCCTTATGATTTTTAAAAATTTCATTGGTATCTTATAATGGTGACTTAATCATCTCTAAATTTAATAATTTCTCTTCTCTTTGGTAAGATTTGCTAAGTGTTTATCAATATTGTTTAGTCTTTCAAGGAACCAACTTTTCATTTCATTGATTATATGTGTGTGTGTACACACATGCATGCATGTGTGTTTCTAGTTCATTAATTTCCACCCTAATTTTTATTATTTCTTCCCATCCACTGTTTCTGGTTTGCCTTCTTTTTTCAAGGCCTTAAGGCGAAACATTGTTTACTTGTGACATTTCTAATTTCTTAATTTTGGCACTTAAGGCTATAAATTCCCCTCTTAGGACTGCCTTCATTGTGTCCCATAGGTTTTGGCATGTTGAGTTTTCATTATCATTTGATTTTCTGATTTTTTAAATTTCCTTCTTAATTTCTTCAGTGACTCATTCATCATTCAGTAGGGTACTCTTTAGTTTCCATGAATTTGTGTATGCTCTATCATTTTTCTTTTTTTTAAATATATATTTATTGTCCATAATGAGTTACATTATTTAGTGGGCAAACCATGGGTTGTTATCCCGAATTCCCCAATTCCCCCCCTCCCCATCCTCGATCAGCTGTATATCCTCCTCCGTGGGCTGTCTGTATTAGTCCTTGTGGCAAGGGATCCTGTATATCTTAGTACTCATCCCGGTCTTCCTGGCCCAAGTGTGTTGTTACTGATGGGTGCCATGCCTCCGGACAGTCTCCCCCACCACGGCTCTCACAATCTTTCCGCCCCCTCTTC
>PVHP010045257.1:0-13760 GCA_004024765.1 Zapus hudsonius | reverse complement strand
AAAAAAAACATAAAAAGCAGAATGGGGGCTGGAGAGATTGCTCAGTGGTTAAGACACTTGCCTGCAAAGGCTAATGACCCGGGGTTCAATTCCCCAGTGCCCACGTAAAGCCAAATGCACAGTGGTGCATGCATCTGGAGTTCATCTGCAGTGGCTAGAGGCCCTGGAGTACCCATTCTCATTCTCAGTCTCTCTCTCTCTCTCTCTCTCTCTCTCTCTCTCTCTCTCTCTCTCTCTCCATGCAAATAAATAAATATATAAAAAAGAAAAAAAGCACAATTCATAAATGGACGGCCTAATAAGCTGTTATAAAACGACCTATGAGGTCTTTCTTTAAAAATCCCTAAGGAGAGCCTCAGAAGAGCCTGTGGGCCTCAACCTAATGTCTTTCACCTGTTCCTTCATGTTAAAGTGTAAGGATTTTGAATACTGATGTATCTGCCAAGATTCTTATGCTGTAACTGTCCAAATGCAAATTAACAAAACTTGAACAGAAAATGACAGATTTGTTACACACAAAATCAAATTCCAGGAAGTTTATTTTGGGAACTGGATTTGGGATTTCAGGATGTCTGGTGGGCAAGCACTGTCCTTCCTCCTTTGCTTCCTTTCTTCTCTGATGCTCAGAATTACAGCCACATGTCTCTAGATGGCTCTTCATGGAAGACAAGAGGTTATCCCACTTAGCACTTACAATGTCTTATTTATGATTTTAAAAACATTTTTATTTTTTTATATACAAGGGGAGAGAGAGAAAGAAAGAAAGAAAGGAAAGAAAGGAAGGAAGGAAGGAAGGAAGGAAGGAAGGAAGGAAGGAAGGAAGGAAGGAAGGAAGAGAAAGATGGACACACCAGGGCCTCCAGCCACTGCAAACAAACTCCAGATGCATGCCCCACTTTGTGCATCTGGCTTTATGTGGGTACTGGGGAATTGAACCTGGGTATTAAAGTTTGGCAGGAAGTGCCTTAATGCTGAGCCATCTCTCCAGCCCCCACTGATGAGTTTTAAAATGATTTGTGTGTACACAGTGCATGTACATGTGTGTGCAGTTTTGTGTCCTGTGAGCATGTGTATGTACATGTGTGTGCAGCTAGCTGTGTGCCCTGTGAGCACATGTGTGGAGGCCAGAGTAGAATGTTAGGTGTCTTCCACTATCATGCTTTGGCATTGTTTCCTTGAGATGGAGTCTGTAGCACGTACCTTCTTGTGGGACAAAGCACCCAACCAGAGGCAGTGGATGGAAGGCAAGGCTTTATTTCAGGCTTACAGTTTCCAGGGGAAGCTTCATCAATCTGGAGAAAAGTAACCAGCTCACAACATCACACATCCACTGCAGAGAGAACAGTAAGAGCGAGCTGGCTCTGAGCACAGTAGGGCTGGACAGTGATCAAGTCCATAGTATTCTAGGGTGTAAGTAGGAAACTTAAACACATATATTTGAGGCTCAGGTGGACATTTATGTTCAAATCACCACATGTTTCTTATTGCACCTGGATTTTCCACTTTTTGGTCAGTCTGGATGACCAGTGATCCTCAGCAATTGTCTTGCCTCCACACGCTTCAGGACTGGACTTGCAGGCATGCACAGCCAAACTGGGCTTTTTACATGGGTGCTGGGGGTCGAATTCAGGTCCTTATGCTTGTACCATAAGCACTCTTACCTGCTGGGCCATCGGCCCCTTGTGATGTTTTCTTTTAAAAGGTCAGGCTGAGGCTAGGTTGATAGCTCAGGGGTTAAAGGCACTTGATTGCAAAGCTTTCCAGCCAGCATTCAATTTTCCAGTGATCACATAGAGCCAGATACAGAAAGGTAGCTCATGTATCTGGGTTCATTTGCAGAACAAGGAGGGTGGGCAGAGGTGCTGGTTACAAAAAACCTAGTCACAATGGAGGCACCAGCTCCTGTTCAATGCCCCGAATGATCATGTGTTCTCTGTAGAGGAAGCAACCCTGCTTTTAATATTACAGGAGGCTCACCTCAACAGACATCTCCTCTGCTGTACAGCTTGCCTGGATTTGTTGTAAAGATTGCTGTGTGTATGCCAGTGACTTACGAGTTTTCAAGGAGAAAACCAGTGTCCTTAGGTTAAGTCAAGAAAGAGGTATGGTTAGTTTAAAAATACTAGTGGACTGACAAATTTTGAGGGCAGAACATCTTCTGTTACTCAGATTATACCAGCTCTCTGGGACTCAGGTTTGTGTTTAGAGAAGTTTTGAAACTGCAGCTCTACTGAGAGTTGGAATCAGAGAATTCACTGTTGGAGGGATCCTGCACATTGTAGGTCATGTAGCAGCAGTCCTGGGTCTCTCAGTCACAGGCAATGTGCTGCTATATCCCCTGATGAAAGAAATCATCTTGTTCTTTCTCCTTCCTTCCTTTTTTCCTTCCCTCCTTCCTTCTTTCCTTCCCTCCTTCCTTCCTTTCTTCCCTCCTTTCTTCCTTCCTTCCTTACTGCCTGCCTTCCCTCCCTCCTTCTTTCCTTTTTCATTCTGTTTTTCTACATTTCTTTTTAAGAACCACTGCCTAGAAGGTAAGAGCTTTTTAGTTACTTATCTCATTGCTGTGACAAAATACTTAATCAAAGCAAGTTAAAGAAGGGCAGGTTTTTTCTGGCTCACAGTTTGAGTGTACAACCTATGACAGCAGGGAAGACATCTAGCCACATCACATCCACAGTCAGGAAGCAGAGAGGAGTATATTCCAGTGCTCATCTTGCTTTCTCTTTTCTATACAGTCTGGGACCTTGGTCCATTGAAAAGTGCTGCCCAAATTTAGGGTGGGGTTTTCCATTCCAACTGAGCCAACCTAGAAACTCTCACAAACATCCTCAGAGGTTTGTCTCCTAAGGGATTTTATATCATGCCAAGACGACAATATTAATATCCAAGAGCTATTAAACAAATTGAACAGGAAAAAAAAAGAGCCATGAACTCTCCCAGTTCACAGGGGAAAACCATCATTCAGCAAGACAAGCCATACCACCTACACACTGAAGAGAACCCAACCAGTGGGACTGGTGAAGCAAGTCCCTACCCCAACTAGCTAAGAGATCACCTCTGAGTTACAAATAATGTAATTTACATTATTTGTAGCAAGAGGAATGTTTCTTATGTTACCAATAAGGAAGTGGATGAGACAATAAAGTTCATTGATGAGATATAATTGAGATAACTTGAAATAAAATATAAGTAAACTTAGGACTGCTACTTTCTGCTAAGCAGAGAGATAAGCTGGAGGGGTATTTTTATATTATTCTTGACAGTTATTATGACCTATTTTTTACCTCCAAATGGATGTGGTCTGGGAAACATTAATCAAGTTTTAATGAATGAATGATTTTAATGAATGAAAAAGTTAACAATAGCATTTTCGTAATGGCATGCTTAAATTCATTCATTACAGTGGTGAGGTTAGAATTTTAGAAGCACGAGTTGTGGTGCTCTACATCTAACTGCTATAAAATAGCAATGAACTTTCTGCGAAAATTGAACCCACTCAGACAATTCTAAGATTAGAAACTAAACTAAAATTCTGATGCACTGTCAAGTATTTGACTTAAAACACCATGACAGGTGGCCATAACACAGAATTGAGAAAGTGGAGTCCAGGAGAAATCTTTACATTCTGTGGGTTACTCGGCCTTACAGGAATTATATCATTAAAAAGAGATCTTCTTTTACAATGAGGTGACTTCAGGTGATTTTACCTGAAATCTATTTTGAAGCAACAGTAGGAAGAATTAATTTTATTAGAAGAACTAATAAAAGAAAAAGTAAAAAAAAAAAAAAAAAAAGAGCAATAGAATCTCCAAACCGAGTCTCCCTCTGGATGCTAAAAAAACTGAAGAGTCTTTCTTCTGACTACTCTTGCTGAAGCAGGGGGACTTTACCATCCCTGCTGGGAAGTCCTCCTTCCCCCTTCCACATGCCCTGAGTTTAACGTCATCATAGTGATGGGCTGGCTCATGACAGAATGAGATGCTCCAGGAGTGTGGGTCTTCATCGAGTGAGTCATTTGAGCTCCTGCTCTCTTTAACAGTTCATGTGTTTGGATTTCCTCTTCTAGTCTTTCAGTTCTATCAGCCATTACTATCTTTCCAACAAAGTACATTCTTACTTATCGAAAATAGCAATAAATATTCAAACATATTAGCTTAGAAAATTCAAAAAGCTTGCTTCAGTAGGATAACATCAGAGGGCAGGCTGGGGAAAAAACAACAACAACAAACCATACTTGCTTTGCTTTCTTGAAATATGAGTTTCAAGAAATTAGGCCTCTCAGGAACAGTAACGGTTTGTATATCTTGACAAAGTAAACGATTTGGGAGAAACGTGATAAGTATAAGCAAAGCCTGTTAACTGGGAAGACTGGAAAGTCTTCATTCTGGTGGAATGTTCAGAAAACAATGTTTACTTGATATAGGAATATGGTCCCTGGAGCCTGACAAGGTGCTGGCCAAGAGTCATTGCCTAACAGCAGTGTGAGCACTAGAGATGCCGTCCCCTACTGCTGTCACCCCAAGCATTAAGAGTCCATTCAGCCCCGCCCAACACAACTGTCACCTCTGCTCGAAAGTGTTGGTTTTTCTTCCCACAATCAGCATACTAGTGCTGGAAAGAGGGGAAGTTAAATCTGACTCAGATATAAAAAACAACAAAGAGCACAAAGGATATGGGAGATCAATCCATCTCAACCCATCCTCAACCTCCCAAATCCCCTTTGATGGAAGCCAAGACCACTGAGATAGGGGAAATGCCAGATAAAGGATTCAGAGTCCTACTTCCAAAAATGACCAAAGATGATGTAAAAGACTCAAACTTGCAGATGAATAGATTAAAGAAATTTACTCAAGATCTTTTACAAGACATTCTCTAGAGTGAATGAAATGTAAACAAATTAAAGAAGAAAGTCTAACCATAGGCAAGACAAATTCAGCAAGGAAGTTGAAACACTAAAAAAAGAAGTAAATAGGAAGTATTGAAATGAAAGAATCAATCATTCAAATAAAAACCTAACAAAGAGCAACACCAATAGACAAGTCATGCAGAAGACTATCAGAGACAGAGACCACAGTGGAGACAATAATTTACACTGACACATATAAAGAAAAAAAATCAAAGTAAACCAACAATATTTCCCAGATGTCTGGGATACAGCAAGAGACCAAGCCATACAAATCACAGGGTAGGAGAAGTAGCTGAGATATCATCTATACAAATAATGGGACTATTTAATGAAATCACAGGAAAAAACAATCTCCCAACCCTAGAAAGGAAAATTGACATGCAAACACTAGAAGCATTTAGAACCTCAAACACAAGAAACTAGAAAACTTCTCCATGATATAGACAAGTTGTAAAAATACAAAGTAAATAATTAATACTAAAAGCTGTAAGGGGAGCTGGAGAGATGGCTAAGCAGTTAAGGTGCTTGCTTGTAAAGCAGAAGGACCTGAGTTCAATTCCCCAATACCCACATAAAATCAGATGCACAAGGTGACACATGCATCTAGAGTTTGTTTGGTGAAGACCCTGGTGCATCCATATTCATTCATTCTCTCTCTGTGTGTGTCTTTCACTCTCTCAAGTAAATAAATGAATAAAATATTTTTTAAAAGCTGTAGGGTAAAGGATAGCAACTCACATACAAAGGCAAGAACATCAGAATAACTTTGGATTTTTCATTAGCCATCCTAAAAACCAGAAAAACATGGAACATGTTTCGGGATTTGATAGTAAACAACTTCCAATCAAGGAATGTTATCCTTGAAAATTGATGGAGAAATAAGGGTGTATAGAAAAAATTAAAGGAATACCACATAGTGAAGAATAAGAAAATAGTGCTATTAGTAAGAGTGTATATAGAAGAAATAGAAGAGAAAAGACTCCACCATGTTGAACAAAGCTAGTCAGCAAAGACCAAAAACTAATAGTGGAGGATATTAACCACCTAGCCAACCAGAACTTCACCCAATAAAATCATAGGGAAAAAAAAAAAACCTTTCAATAATGACTTTAAGTATAAATGGCCTCAAAGACTCAGAATAACAGGATTAAAGAATAAGACCCAACTATATATTGTCTCCAAGAAACACATCCAGCTATTAAAAGCATCCAATGCCAGGTGTGGTGACACACACCTTTAATCCTAGCACTCGGGAGGCAGAGGTAGGAGGATTGCTATGAGTTCTAGGCCAGCCTTAGACTACATAGTGAATTCCAGGTCAGTCAGGGCTAGAGTGAGATATTACCTCAAAAAACAGCCCCCCAAACAGAAGAAGCATCTAAAACCTGAGCATAAACAAGTGGGTATCGCCATTCTTAGGTGTGATAAGTGTTGCAGGTATTCTCTCATTACTTGAATAAAACACCTGATCAAAAGCAACTTATGCAGGGAGAAGGGCTTCATTTAAGGCTTACAGATTCAAGGGGAATTTTCCTCAAGACAGATAAAGCATGGTAGGAGCCAGAAGCTGTCACAAATCTGGGTGGAAGGAGGCTAGAATTAGGCTTGGAGCTGGGCTAGTAAACATCAGGATCTGTCTCCAGGCACACCCCTCTTCCAACAAGGCTCCCCCACCAAGATTACCACCAGTTTGGAATCAAGCATTCAAAACACATGAGATTTAATCATGAAAACATGAGACTGTGGGGGACACTTTAAATTCAAAGTACTATATTCTGCTATTAGCCTCCACCGAATCAAAACCATCTTATGATAAAAAAAGCCCAATTTTAAAAGTCCAGAAGTTTCTTCTAAAACGCACAGTAGTCTTTTCAACTGTGAGTCCTGTGAAATCAATACAAATTGATAAGCTCAAATTCTACCTACATGACACACATTCTCCAGCAAGGCTCCACCTCCCAAATTACCACCAGCTGGGAAGCAAGCATTGAAAACACATGAGCTCAATCACACATACATGAGGCTATGGGTGGTGGGGAGTTCAAACTAAAGCAAATCAAAACCAAGAAAAAGGGACACTACATATTGCCAAAGAGAACAATTCATCAGATGACATAACAGTTGTAAACATCTGTGCACCATATACTTGTGCTACCAATTTCATAAAATAAATACTAAAAGGCATAAAATGCCACATAGGTCCAGACAAAATAATAATAATGGAGCCTTTACACTCAACTCACATATTTAGACAGGTCCTCTAAACCAAAAATCAGCAAAGGTACTTCAGAGATAAATTATACCATGGCCCACCTGGATTTAGCAGATACAAAACATTCCATTCAAGGGATATAGAATATACATTCTTCTAAGAGGTACATGAAAGTGTCTCCAAAATTGACCACACTATAAGCCACACGGCAAACCTTAACAAATATAAAACTGTCAAAATAATTCACTGTATTCTATCAGGTCACAGTGGAATATAAATGTAAATCTATAACAGCAACAAAAAACCATCAGCAACACAAATACAAAGACTGAATAATACAGTTTTGAATGAACACTGAAGAAATCAGAGAGGAGATTTAAAAATTTTTAGAAATTAATGAAAATGATAACACAGCAAGCACTACAAGGTCTACTGGGATACATGCAGAGCACTTCTAAAAGTAAGTTTTGTAGTCATAAGTGCACACATTCAAAATTCTGAGATTTCAAATAAAAATGACAAATAGATAATGATGAAATTTAAGATGATAGAAAAACGGCAAGATGCTAATCCCAAACCTAGTAGATGCCAGAAAATAATTAAAATTAGGGCAGGAATTAATAAAACAGAGATTAAAGGGATACTGCACAAAATCAAACAAACTTAGTTTGGTGAAAAAGTTAACAACATTAAAATCCCTTAGTCATACTAACCAAGAGAGAGAAGACCCAAATCAAGAAAACTGGAGATGAAAAAGGAGTTGTTAAAACAGATCACACTGAAACCCAGAACATTATTAGAAAATATTATATCTCATAAAACTCAACCTAGATGAAATGGATCAATTTCTAAGTGTGTATTATCTACCCAAATTAAGCCTGAAGGCATAAATAATTTTAACAGACTCATAATGAACAATGAGAGTGAAGTAATTAAAAGTCTCCCCATAAAGAAAAGCCAAGGACAAGAAGTATTCACTATCAAACTTTTAAGGAAGATCTAATGGAAACACTTCTCATGCTGTTCCTCAAAGGAAAGGAGCAGTGCCAATTCTCCTGATATCAAAACCAGATAAAGAGACAATACAAAAGAAAATGACAGACCAATTTCCCTGGTGAAAATAGATGCAAAAATTCTCAACAAAATACTTGCAAACAGATTCCAAAAACACAGTAAGTTCACACACACAATGACCATGTCAATTTCATTCCTGGGATGCAAGGTTGGTTTAATATACACAAAACTTAATTCACTATATAAATAAACTGAAGGATAGAAATCATATGATTATCTCTTTACTGGCATGTACATATTATGAATTAAATTAAAAATTGTACTGGCTACCTCTGATGTACTTCATATCACCCTAACCTATGGACAGATCCAGTATGTGCACCGAGGAAATACAGAGAAGGCATTTTACAAAGTTCAGCCTTCATGATGTGAGTTCTGGAGAAATTAGGAATACACAGAGAATACCTCAAAATGATAAAGGCTATAGAACATTACTCTGAAAGGAGAAACAGAACACTTCCTTTAATCTCTAGAAGGAGACAAGGGTGTCCAGTGTCTCTACTCTTGTTCAATATAGTTAACAAAATCTTAGAGTAATAAGAGAACAGAAATATATAAAAGGCACAAAAAATACAAAAGAAATGAAACTATGCTACTATGCTTATTCACAGATGACATAATTCTACACTTAAATGATGCTGCATATTATAATAATGCTACAGTTCCCTTCCTTTTGCTGGGAAAAATACCTGAAATGAAGCAGCTTATGGAGGTAAGGGTTTATTACAATCTTAAAGATTCCAGGGGAAGTTCTATCAAGGAGGAAGAAACTGGATCATTTCCATAGATTCATGGCAGAGAAAAGCCAACATCAGCAAGCACGCACAGCCAAATGACTCTCCACACACCGAGCAGGGCTGGACTCAAGATCTGCCTTCCAGTGACATGCCTCCTCCAGCAGGGCTCTGCCTGCTGGAGACTTAAATAGGAAGCTTAATCTTAATAAAAAATACCCGAGTCTATGGGTGGCATACATTTACATTCAAACCACCACAACCAGGAAACTCTTAGATTTAATAAAAACGTTCAGCAAAGGTGCAGGATAGAAAATAATCATGATGGTGAAAATAGAAAATAATCATGATAATTCATGATGGTGAACTAGAAGCCACCGGTGTCTCCAGGGAAACAGAGGTTAGGGTTCTTAGCTGTGATTCAGACCGTCGACTCAAGCAATAGCCAGGACCTCAACTTCAGACACTTTCCAGCAACAGAGTCTACTGATTGGAACACACATCGAACATAAGGGTGTGCCAGAGGCAGTGAGTACAACAGCCCAGCTGGCTCTGAGCCGCCCGCCTACCAGCCATCCCAGGGCACTAGCGGGCTGGCTTCCTGCTACCCCAGGGCCTGAGCTGGCCACCTTCCTGCCACACCAGTGCTCAAGCCACCCACCTTTCTGCGACCCCAGGGCCCAAGCCAGCCGGCTTCCTTCCACACAGGGGCCCGAGCCAACCGCCTTACCGCCACCAGGGGGCCTGAGCTGCCTGCCTTACCGCCACCCCGGGGCCTGAGCCGCCTGCGTTCACGCCACCCCAGGGCCCGAGCCGGCCACCTTCCCTCCCATCTGGGGCCTGAGCTGGCCACCTTCACCACCCCAGAAACAGCTGCTTTCTCACCCAGGAACCGGCTGCCTTTTCCGCCTGGGTCCACTGCTTTGCTATCCCAGATCCAGCTGCTTTCATGCCCTGGGAACCAGCTCCACTCCCAGCCTAGACCAGGCTACTTTCCCACCCTAGGTCCCAGCTGCTTTCCCATCCAGGACTGGCTGCTTTTTCTGCCCGTGAACGGTTGCTATCCCACCTCAGACCTGGCTCCTCTCCCACCCCTGGAACCGGATGCTTTCCCACTCTGGGACGGCTACCTTATATGCCCAGACTGGCTGCTTTCCCACGGCTGCACCATTCCAGTGCTCAGATGTCTCTAAGACATCCCACCAACCACCTCAAGTGTAAATAAAATGGGCAGACCTCAACACAAGAATCTTACACCAGCTGAGGAAACCACGCCAAATGATATCAACAACACAACTAAAGGGGGAGAGCAGAGACAGGCCCAGGAAGACACAGCACTAAACCCTGATCATACTGGCACAGATCCTAAGGAGAACTTAATGGTAGTCATGCAAGAAAGATGGACCAACATATTGAAAGGGCACATAGTCAGCTTATTAGCTTTGCCACCAGGCTTAATATAATGGAGCAGAACTAAGTGGATGTCGGGAGAGACATATCACAACTAAAGGCAAGCCAGCAAACTGAAAGTATCAAAAACCAGCTTTCCAAATTAACCAAAGACATCTGTAAATATAAGAATGACTGTTAGGAAGAAATAATGAAATCAAACCTGGAAATGAAATCACATCTCAACAGGATGATAGAAGCAACCCAAAAAGAAGTTGTATAAAACAAAAACCATATTGAAATAATAAGAACATCCCTAGAATCTCTTACCAACAGGATTAATCACTGGGAAAACAGAACCTCAGACATGGGAGACAGAACAGAGGAGAATTCAAGGGAAATCAGAACCTCGACAAAATTCAAAAGAGCAAGTGAACAAGACTCAAGGGAAATGTGGGATACCATAAAAAGACTTAATCTCAGGATCATGGGGATCCTGGAAGGAGAAGAAAACCAAACAAGGGGAATAGAAAATATTTTTAACAGAATTATTCAAGAAAACTTTCCATACGTGGCAAGAGATAATCCTGTACAATCAAAAGAGATACGAGGACCCCAAACAAATTGGATCAAAGTAGGAACACCCCAAGTCATATCTTAGTTACAATGCCAAACATTGAGGATAAAGAGAGAGTCCTTAGAGCAACGAGAGAAAGGAAACTCACGTATAAAGGAAAACCCATCAGAATCACATCAGACTTCTCCATAGAAACATTAAAAGCCAGGAGAGCTTGGAACAAAGCGATTCTAGGCCTAAAGAAGGATTCCAACCTAGACTACTCTACTCAGCAAAGTTATCCATCATAATTGATGGAGAATTAAAGTATTCCAAGAGACTAATCAGCTTGACAATTACTTGAGCACAAAGCCAAACCTTCAAAAGATACTTCATGAGATATCCCTTGCAGACGAAACAAATAACTGACTCCAGGAAAGGAACAGAGACCAAACAAGGTAACACAAAAGAGATAGCAGCAACAGCTCAGATACCAACCTCCATATTCTCTACAACCACCGGTGGCAAACCTCACAGTTATAACTTTGAATGTAAATGGACTCAACTCTCCAATAAAAAGACACAGGATAGCAGGCTGGATCAGGAAAATGGACCCTTCCATCTGTTGCCTTCAAGAAACACACCTTATCACTAAGGACAGTAACCTACTGAGAATAAAAGGGTGGAAAATAATTTTCCAGGCATGTGGGAAAAATAAAAAAGCAGCTGTGGCTACTCTAATATCTGACAAAATAGACTTTAAGCCAACAGAAATAAAAAAGGACGATGATGGCCAATTCATGCTCGTCAAGGGAATGATACAGCAAGAAGACATCACTATACTAAATATGTATGCACCAAATACAAGGGCCCCTCAGGTCATTAGACATAAATTACTCAAAAGCAAAGAAGATATAGATGCCAACACCATCATAGTAGGAGACTTTAACACTCCACTGTAATCCCTAGACAGATCATACAAACAACAGACAAGCAGGGAATTCAAGCTGCTAAATGGCACCATTGACAAACTAGGAATAAAAGATATCTACAGAACATTCCACCCCAATGACACAGATTACACATTCTTCTCAGCACCGCATGGAACTTTTTCCAAAATTGACCATATACTGGGCCATAAATCATACCTCAGCAAATTCAGAAAGATCAATATAATCCCTGCATCATATCAGACCACAACGTATTAAAGCTAGAAATTAACAATGGGTGAGGATCCAAAAACTTCAACAGATACTGGCAACTGAACAACTTGCTCCTGAAAAATGAATGGGTCAAACAAGAAATCAAACAGGAAGTCCAGAAATTCCAAGAAACATATGACAATGAGGACACATCCTTTCAGAACTTGTGGGACACAATGAAGGCAGTCCTAAGGTGGAAATTCATTGCACTAATTGCCTTCATAACAAAGACAGAGAAGTCTCAAATCAACCAACTATCCTCACACCTAAGGTCATTAGAACAGATGGAAAAATCCAACCCTAGGAGCCTGAGACACAAGAAAATAATTAAGATGAGACCTGAGATTAATGACTTGGAAACAAAGAAAATGATTGAAAAAATATTCAAATCAAAGAGTTGGTTATTTGAAAAAGTCAATAAGATCGACAAACTCCTGGCCAACTTAATCACACGAAAAACTGAGAGGCCCAAATTAAAAAAAATAAAAAATGACAAGGATAAGATCACAACAGATCCTGAAGAGATTGGATGTATCATCAGGTCATACTTCCAAAACCTGTTCTCCATAAAATTAGAGAATCTGGAAGAAATGGATAAGTTCCTGGACACCTACCAACTTCCAAAGCTCAGACCAGAGCAGATAAACAATCCAAAACAATCACAGAGATCGAATCGGTAATCAAGAACCTCCCCAAATGGAAAAGCCCAGATCCAGATGGTTTTTCAGCTGAATTCTACCAAACCTTCATCATAGAACTGAAACCTCTCTTTTTGAAGCCTGTCAGGGACATAGAAAAAGAGGGTAGGCTCCCAAACTCCTTCTTGAAGCTACCATCACCCTAATTCCCAGACCAGGCAAGGATGTAACAAAAAAAGAAAACTACAGACCTATATCCCTGATGAACTTGGATGCATAAATCCTAAACAACGTCGTAAAAACCAAATACAAACCCACATCAAGTCTATAATTCACCCTAACCAAGTTGGCTTCATCCAGGGATTCAGGGATGGTTCAACATATGCAAGTCAATAAATATAATTCACCACATTAACAAACTCACCACAAAAACCACATGGTCATCTCAAATGATGCCTAGAAGGCTTTTGACAAAATTCAACACCACTTCAAGTTCAAAACCCTGGAAATAATATTCATAGATGGCCTATGCCTCAACATGATAAAATCTATATACAGATATCCTAAAGCACAAATCATCCTCAATGGAGAATGACTCAAAGAGTTCCTGCTTAACTCAGGAATAAGACAGGGGTGTTCACTCTCACCACTGCGATAAGACAGGAGAACAGAAAAAAGGGTTACAAATCGGAAAGAAAGAAGTCAAACTATCCCTCTTTGCATATCTTATACATATCAGACACAAAGAACAGTATCAGCAAACTCCTGAAGGTGATCAGTGCCTTCAGAAGTGTGGCAGGATACAAATTTAATACACAAAAATCAGTAGCCTTTCTAAGTACAGAAGACAAACAATCGGAAAAAGACATCAGAGAAAGTGTCCCATTCTCTATATCCTCAAACAAAATCAAATACCTGGGAATATCACTAACCAAAATAGTGAAAGATTTATATAAGGAAAATATTGAAATACTCAACAGGGAAATAGAGGAGGATGTGACAACATAGAAAGATATTCCATGCTCATGGATATAGTAAAAATGGCAATC
>PVHP010045256.1:0-13757 GCA_004024765.1 Zapus hudsonius | reverse complement strand
CAGAGAGACAGAGAGAGAGAGAGAGAGAGAGAGAGAGAGAGAGAGAGAGAGAGAGAGAGAGAGAGAGCGCACCAGGGCCACCACCTTGTGGTTCCGGCCCATGTGGGTCCTGGGGAACTGAACCCAGGGCCTTAGGCACTGGAGGCAAGTGCCTCAACCGCTAAGCCATCTCACCAGCCCATCCATTGGTTTATTTTTAAAATAACAACAGAGCTGGCCTTTAATACCAGAGCTATGGAGGCAGGGGTAGGAGGATAGCTGTGAGTTCAAGGCCAGCCTGGGAGTACAGAATGAGTTACAGGTCACCCTGGGCTAGAGTGAGACCTTATCTGGAATAAATAAATAAATAAAACAATAAAACATTCTGACCAATGGTTATGCTATCAGTGTTTTTGAATGAACATGTTGGGAAATATAAAGATCTCTGAATAAATTAGCTACGACTACCATTGTATTGAAGGAAAATAGGAGGAAGCCATCTTATTTAGATAGTTTTCAGTCAAAATTAAGGCCCCAAGGGAACGGAAAGATGTCACTCCACATGCCATCCACATGCCATCTCATCCTGGCACAAGCAGCAGCCTAGCTGGGTGGGGATGGGAACCCCTATTTCTTAAATCCCAGCGTCTCCAGTTGTTCCTGTTTTAAACTTTTTCCGAGTTTTTGCATATATCCACCATGTGTGTATCTACACTCTGGATCTGCCACGTGGGCAATCTCACTAACGTTTCCCTAGCTTTCCTCCATGGAAAGCACACAGCCATGCCAGTGTGTTCCTCTCTTCTAAGCTTTCTCACATTGTTCTCTGACTTCCCTCCATGGGAAAGCACATGGCGAACGTCATGTGTGTTCCTCTTTTCTAAGCTTCCTAGTTTGTTCCCTTACTCCCTCCCAAAAGAAAACATACAGTGAACAATGATTCACTTTCTATGTGCTCCTGGCTCCTCCCTTAGAAGCCTGTTTTTTTTTCCTCATAAATGCCACTCTCAACATTTGTCTAAATGCATCCTAATTTCTCTTTAAATAAGTCTCTTAGCTCTCCATGCATTCACTCCAGTTTTTCTCTAAAACTTCAGTCTTTCTTAAATATGTTTACCACATAGAATTGTGTTCTGGCCTTCCTTCCTAGATCCCAATTCCCTTTAAATAAACTCCACAATTTGTGATTTCTCCCCAAATAAATTCAATAATTCATAATCAGTCCTTCTTGAATTCATCTTTATTATTCTTCATTAAAGATGAGGAAAGAACCCAACACTTTGGGTTCATAAATCTGAACCCCCAAATCCTACATCAGTACTAGCCACATACAACCTCTCACAAGGCAGAAGGGCTACAAAGAAGGCTGATTAAATTCAGGTCAGAGTTCCATTATGACAGAGACCCAAGGTCATGGGAGAAAACAAAGACAGTGATCCAAGAACAATAAAGCACTACATCAAACAGATCTCATAGGAACAACAAATGCATTTAAATTTAAATGGACACTGGTCACTCTAGAAAGACAAAGTCCCAGAAAGCAGATCACTGTTTTGTTTTGTTTGTTTTTTAAAGAAATTAGTACTCAACTAGTCTTATTACTGATTTAGATTAAATTTATAAAAGAATAGACTTGTTCCTTAGCCAAATACATACATACATACATACATACATACATACATACATACATACATACATAAATACATACAAACCGACAGACACACATACACAAAACACACACACACACACACACAAGCATGAAGTCACTCATATGACTATAAGGGAAATTTACAATATCTTTTAATTCCCATTTGGGTAAAATTGTATTTCCATCTGTCAATTATGCACCCATCCATCCAGTTAGGAAAGGAAAATGAAGGCACTCCTTAACACACTCAAAAAAAAAAAATCAAGGGAAAATAAACTGATCGGACACTTCTCAAGAGTGGTTGCCATAGAAACAAGTCGGTCAGTTTCATTTTTGGAGCTATACCTTTTGATAAAATGTTAAATTTTTTGGAGTATGTCCATATATGTTCAATAGCACAACTACTGAATTATATAGTTTAATTTTTTTTAACTAGTCCTACTTATAAAGAAAAATTTTCAGGCTGGGGAGATGGCTCAGCACTTATGCAACAACTAACAGCCTGAGTTCAATTCCACAGTGCCCATGTAAAGCCAGGGGCACAAAACGGTGCATGCATCTGGAGTGAGTTTGCAGAGGCTGGAGGTCCTGGCATATCCATTCTCTCTATCGGTCTTTCTTCTAGCTCTCTCTGCTTGCAAGTTAATTAATTGTATTCTGAATAAGCTGACTTTTCAAACTTTTCCTCTAATCCCAGTTGTTTCATATTGTGAAGAAACTATAGTAAGGGTAGTAGAGTCATAAGACAGGTAAAGCACAAACAGAAGCATCATGAAATCAGGCTTGGTTCTACTTGAGAGAAGCTCCCGAAGGCTTGTCAATCACCAGTGCTAACAGTCTTCAGGATGGACAACTCTGATCACTTTTTTGTTTGTTTATTTTTGGTTGGTGCTGCTGTTGTTTTTAAATACTTTATTTATTTATTTATTTTTAAGCAGAGAGAGAAAAAGAGAGAGAGAGAAGAAAATGGGTACACCAGGGCCTCTTGTCACTGCAATCAACCTCCAGATACATGCACCACTTTGTGCATCTAGCATCACGTAGGTACTGGGGAATTGAACTCAGGCCATTAGGTTTTGTAAGCAAGCACCTTTAACCACTGGGCCATCTATCCAGCAATGATCACTTGTTTTTAATTAGACTTGTACTGCTATCTCATTTTTCTATGACAAAATGGCTTTTTCATGTCTAAAGACTTAACAGAGCTCCCTCATGGAAGAGTATGGTTGATACTGTCTTGAGTGCACTTTGTCTAAGATCTCCTTCTCATTTATATTTAATGACAGATTTGTGAGTCTGAACTCAAAAAGCAACTTCAACTTTTTTATGGTTACCTTTTTAAAAATAGTATTTATTTATTAGCAAACAGAGAGGGGGGGATGGAGAGAGAAAGAGAACAGATGAACACACCCGGGCAAATGGATTCCAGATACATGTGCCACTTTGTGTATCTGGCTTTACGTGAGTACCAGGGAAATTAACCCTGGCCAGTAGGATTTGCAAGCAAGATCCTTTATTCACTGAGCTGTCTTTCCATCCCCCAGTTCCTGTCTTTAATACTAAGAAGAGCTGCACATTCTGACACAGAATCAGACTTCAGCCCCTAACTCTAAAACTGATTTTCAATCATAAACAGCAAATAAACTGCTGCACTAAATTGTTCTAATCCAAAGAGTTGTCTGTGGATCATTGCTAAAAGCAATCCTTGGATTATAATCACTAGACAACCCAGTATGATTGAGGCATGCCAGGAGCAGCCTACCCATCTCATCTGGCCACTAAGACGTCTATGAGCCATAAAGCTGGTGATCTTTGAAACAGGGGTTGGTGGATTTCACTTTCTGTCAGCTGGGAACATCCTAGCATTAGACCAAGACCCTCAATACCCTTAAAACAATGAAATTAGCAACAATCCTGACTTCCCAGGCATATGAAGTAAATCACATTCACAGCTGGGAAGAGGCTATGAACTTTCTATTTGAAGGTCAACTAGAAAAGAAAACAAGAACAAGATCAAGTGGAAATGTCATGACTGAGCCTGAGCCAGATGCTAGTTCTAGAATGACAGACAAGTCTTAGAGGAATTTAAGGAACATAGCCACCATCTAAAAGCATTAGGTGACTTCTTTTTTGCTTTAAAATCTATCCATGTTTGTGTTTAAGCATTTCAATAACTTATGAGGATGTGCATCTGTTTACATCTATAGCTAGACATGACTAAGAAATTTTATCTACATGACTAAGAGATGATGGTTATCTCTGGTGGGATCAAAGGTCATGTTTGCTTTTCTGTTTCCCTCAAACTCAGCACTAATATTCATGATAAGTGAATACACGCACACACACATACACACACAACAAGTCAAACAGTAGAACTAGAAAGACAAATACAATTGCACAGAATTTATATGTAGCCTACATACATCCTCCTGTATACTTTAAATGATCTCTAGATTACTTTTAAAACTAATACAACATAAATGTTATGTAGTCACTATGATGTATGTGTTTTTAGGGAATGACAAGGAAAAAAAATTAGTAGAGATACAATTAGTACACATGCAATTTTACCCAAGTATTTTCACTCTGCAGTTTGTTGTATCCATAAATGTGAGACCCCTGAATATGGACAGCTATGAGAAACAGGCTTATACTGCTATTTCAGACTTTCTGAGTAAAACAAAGATAAAATTTAATCTTATAGAAAAAGAAAGGAACCTAAGGAGATGTATTTTCATATTTTATAGGAAATTTGAAACAAATATAAATCAATATAGTTTATTGACTTAGGAACTTAAAATTAATCTTATAGGATACAGGTATATACTACTTTATAAATTTTCCATTTGTGGGGCTGGAGAGAAGGCACAGTTGTTAAGAGTACTTCCTGTACAAGCATGAGGATCTGAGAAGCCCTGAGATTACTATGTTAAATTCCCCATAACCCACAAAAGCAGCATCTTTGTAACCCCAGTTCTATGGGAAGCAGAGACTGGAGAATCTCTGGGGCCCACAAAAAAAAAAAAAAAAAAAAAAACAAGTTCTGGAATCAGTGAAGAGACTCCATCTCAAAGAAACAAGCAGCTGAGTAATGGAGGGACATCCTATGTTCCCTTTGGCCTCTGCACATGTGCATAGGACATCGTATCCGCCCCTCCCCAAATACACCACACACATCACACATACACCACACCTACTACACATATGCACGTGCAAATACTTCCATTTGTACTAATTATGGATTAGGTTCAAAATAGTTTAACTCAAAACATTTTTGGAGTAAATGAAAAAGTACTTACTGTTTTCCAGGATTCTATTCTTTTAGGTCCAAGTTTATAACACATTATTTTGCCTCACAAAGAATGTAAAGTAGCTTGTAAAGTAATTCTAACAGCTTGGTGAATAAAACCTTTGCCACACAAGCATGGGTACCTGAGTTCAGATCCCTAGAACCTACATAAAGCTGGATGCTGTAGTGCCAGCATCTAACCTAGCGTGCCTAGGGTGAGAAGGGAAGCAAAGACAGGAGAATCATCCAAAAGCTCGCAGGCCGGCAAGTTCAATGAATGCACTGGTGATCAAAGAGAGACACTGCTTTAAACAATGTGAAAGGGTAGAACAATATCCTCTGCCTTCTACATGCAGGCCACGACATGTGTGCACCCACATACACATGAACACGCACATACATACATACATTCCTAGATTTCATACACACCACATCAAAACATTTAAAATTAAAGCAACTCTAATAACAATGGAGTGTGGCATTTAAAGAAGGCTATCCAGCTGATTGGGGATATGGAAGAGGGAAATGGGGGAAATGGGGATACCGACTCATTATTGGCCCATTCAATGTATCTAAATATGGACAATAAAGGGGAAAAAAAGGTGTTTAGCACAATGGCTACCAGTTATTGTTTACTGTCAAGGGCAAGAAGGGACCCACCTGGAGGGTGGTAGGTAGGGCAGGGGCAGGACACAGACAGGGAGTAGGATGCCTGCCAGGCACAGGGAAGGCAGCTCTCCTGATCACACTGGCAATATTTATCGTACAGAATTGCCATCCTCACATTTTATTTAACTACTCATTGCTAGCTAAATAGAAGTTATATCAGGGTTTAAGCTTTGAGGTTATAGTCTATCTGATTTTGTTTGTTTTTAGGGGTTTTTTTTTTATTAACAAACTCTCTTTTTAGAGCAGTTTTAGGTTTAGAGAAAAATTGATCAGAAAGTTTCCTATTCCCTTGGTTTCCCATTTCATTAACACCTTGCATGAGTCTGATATAATTCTTATAACAGATAAAACAATATTGTTATATTGTTATTAACCTTATCCCATAGGTTACATTATTTTTGGTTCTTTGTTTTGTGTAAGTCTATGGGTTTTGGGTGTGGGTAAAATGTTCATGCCCCCGCGGTCCATGTGCAGTGGGCTGGTGTAGGGCCATCTGTGTTGGGACATCGGTACAGAACCACCAAAGGCCATCAGAGTGACATGAGTACCACTACTGAGTTCTTCAAGGTAATAAAAGCATTCTTTTCTTAGGTTAGAGGAATTCTTACTCATTAGGCCTAGAGCCTCAACTTGCTTATTTGGTCTGATTTCTTCCTATTCATCCTCACCCACTCTGTGCTTCAATGAAGGGGGTTGTGATGATTCCTGAACAGTTTCTCATTTCTGTGCCCTTACACAAGTGGTTCTTATGGCTAGACTTCATTCAGAACTTCAATTATCAAAATTCTTCACATTAATTGAGAAACACTTCAATATCTATTTTATACAAGATGTTTTCTGCTGTCTCTACACATTTGTTAATTTTCACCCCTGAAGTATTCTGTATATTTCTTAGAATTTCACTCTTATATTCACTATATTTAAGTATATATTTCCCTTAGAATCCAGATTAGAATATATTATAGATTCTAGTTTAAGGTATATTATGGCTACTTAATAAATATTTTTACATGAATGAATACATAAAGGACTGCCTTTATTCTTCTTTGTATCCCACTGCAATGTTCAACACATGACTTAGGATCTGGTGAACTAAATACCCTTTGGGGGTTATATGTGGCCAAACTGTTCATTTTCTGATTAAGAACACAATCCACAAGTGACAGACACATTCCCTCTTGAACCTTCTGTGAAGCTCAGGACACTCCTGTGCGCATATTCAGAACCTAGAACAGCACACTGTGATACACACTCAACTCTAAATAAATGCAGTGGATGATTTGATTAATCAACTACTGTTTGTAGCATATAAAATTCCCGATAAAAACTGAATATATTAACCAGGCCACATGGTACAGCCTACAATGCCAGCACTTGGGAGGGTGAGTTAGGGAGATCCTAAGTTTGACGACAGCCTGGTCAAAACAAAACAAAACACAAACTGCACATTCTTAGAATCAGTTACTTGTTCTTTCCACCTAATAAAAAGTACAAGTATTCCTTGAGTGTCTCCTTCTTGCTAGAAACTGGGTATTATGCACACAAAATAAGACAGCCATGATCCCTGGCAGTGGCTTATAGCTTCATGAAAGTGAAGATCTAAGGAGCAAACACACAGGTAAATATGAAATGAAAATCCCAAGAAAGCCTAGGAGAGAAAGGAGAAGGGAAAGTTTGAACAACAGGGTGGTGTTTGCTAAGGGCGGATCTCCAGGAAAGGCTGCTCACAGAGAGTGGTTTTAAAATGAGTGAGGGATGAGCAAGAATTAGAAAAATATAAAGGAAGAGGGCAGGGACATTTCAGGGAGAAAGAACAGCCCTTGGAACAGCCTGACACCTCCTCTGAGCACTTGGCACAGGCAAAAAAAAAAAAAAAAAATGGCAGTGTCTATCTGAGACCAGACAAGCTGACTGGGCCAGGTCTGTGGAGTTCTGGAGGCTCAGAGGAGGAGTCTGAATTCTGAGCTGTTTGGGCAGATGAGAAGCACATGAACTGTTATTATCCTGGCCTCAGGGTCCAGCACATCGACTATGTTTATTTTGGTTTCTGTTCCTTTTTGAATGTAGAATCACACAGAAGAGTTAAAAAACTGGGGAAGTGTTTCTTCTTTCAATATAGTCTGCTATCAGAGAATGTAAATAGAAGAATATTTTAATCTCATAGAATCAACCGAGTTCTTTCAGAAGACTGTGCTCTCTGATTCACCACAGATAAATCCCTATCTGTAACACAGGAACACGTGACTAGGTACAATGACTTTCTTTATCACTTTTCAAAAGTCACAATGGAAAAGACTCAAGCCAGCACATCTGGAAGGTGGGTGACTATCTGCCATACAGCCTAGCAAGGGTGAACCAAGCATCAGGTGAAAGGAGAGCTACATGCTGGCTCCTGACGGCTGCTAGGTGCTCACTCTTACACAGCCAGGCCACAAGGCTTCCTGCCTTGGTGAACTGAAGTTCAAGGCCACACAGGTCATTCCCTGGTCGAAGGAAGTGAGTGACCTTTCCACAGAACCCTCACTTCTTGTCTACTTCCTAATGGTCATAATTAAATGAAAATACAGGGCTCACTGTAGCATTTTAATTTCAAAAACAAAATCTAAAGTCAAAAAAGAAAGAATACTTGTGTTTTATCCAGAAGCAAATTAATCCAATCAAAAATTTAATTCTTATCAGAATAATTTAATTGAAAACTCCAGAGAAGTTGACTGTAATTTATTTACACATTTTTAGAGCTAGTGTCATTGGTCTTCTTCCTTCCCTTCTTCCCACCTATGGACTTTTGCCTCTTTCTAGTCAGTGCTCACCAAACATTCTGTTAAAAGACCCAAATAGGGTGCCACGCTCTTGAGGGGAAACCATGTTTCATTGTTTTTGGTAAATACTGATCAAGTCTGAACTTTTGATTTCTTAATGAAATAATGAGATGATTCAGATTTGTACTCAGGAAAAAAAATAAGTCTGGTGGCCAGAACTGAATGAAAGTAACAAGGTTTAAACTTAAAGTAAATGCTATTTAAATTCTGGGCAAATAAGCTAACATCACCTCTTTCCTTTCACCATCTACACTTATTTTCCTTAGTTGAAGAAAAGGTGAATTACAAAAATTATATAGATAATTTAAAAGTTGCTTCAAAATAAAATCATGCAGGGCTAGAGGAATATCCCAGTCAGTAAAGTATTTGTCTTGAAGCATGAGGGTCTGAGTTTGATCTCCAGTACCCATGTAAAAAGTACTTCGTGTGGTAGCACTCTGCTGTAATGTCAGCATTAAGGGGGCTAAGACAGAAGGATCCCTGGAGCTTACTGCCTACCTAGTCTTACTTGGTAAGGTCTAGGCTACTGAGAGCTTATATCTCAAAAAAGGTGGATTTTGCCTGAAGAATGACACCCAAGGCTGTCCTCTGGTTTCCAGATGCACGTACACACACGCACATGTATACTTACATACACATGAATATACATACACACACATATATCTATGCCTATCTATATATCTATATCTATCTATACACATACATACATATACATGCATGCACAATCATCTCATCCAGGTGTGATGGCAGCAAGCTTGTAATCCCCATACTCAGGAGGCTGAGGCAGGAAGATTCTGGGTCTCATTGACATGAGCCAGGCACTGCTCTTGGCTCTGTAACTGTGGTATAACTGTGAACAAAAAGACTAAACTTCCTGTCCAGTGGATTCTGCATTTCTTGTCCACAGAGCTATGCAACTGATTGCAAAAAGATGAGATTTTTTTTAGGTTATAAAAGATTTATTTTAAGAGAGAGGAGAAGTAAAGCAGAAAAGCTCTTAAACTGGGAGTTTGGGAGAGGGGTCCTTAACAGGTAGCCTGAAAATGAGATTTAAAATAACAATAATAATAAACATCTCAGGTTTGTAAGATGGAAATTCTAGAGATCTATTACATAGCAATTTAAATATAATTAACACTATTGAACTACATAATTAAAAAATATTTAAGGAGGGGCTGAAGAGATTGCTAAGTGGTTAAGGCACTTGTCTCCAGAGCCTAACAACCCAGTTCAATTCTCCAGTACCCACAAAGGTCAGATGTATAAAGTGGTGCATGCATCTGGAATTGGTTTGCAGTGACTAGAGACACTGACATGCCCACACTTTCTCTCTTTTCTCTCTCTCTTTCTCTCTGCTTGCAAATAAATAAATTATTAAAAATAGTGAATATATTTTATGCTTAATCACAATTTTAAAAAACTAAAATTAAAAGAGTGAACACTGCTGATGTTTACTGAGAACTTACCATTCACAAGCTCTAATCTAAGCACATTATCATCTTATCTAATCCTCACAACCACCTCAGGATACAAGTAGTAGATGGGAACACCAAGGTCAGAAAGGCTAAGCAAAATAGCCCCAAGAGACACATCTGAGACAAGAGCCCAAATGATCGGATGCCAGTAACCTGGCTCCCTAACTCCACAGGAGAAAGTTCTAAAATGAAGCAATATTATTTTCATTTAGATGTAGAGTTAAGAGTATAAAACAGTAGTATTTGTAAGTAATAGTATAATTGCAATCACCTATTTCATTCCTTTTGTCACCTATTTCATTCTTAAACTTGGTTTTTTAATTCCAGATTATTTGCATTACAACTTACTGCCCTTTTGCTAGAGAACTTAGATTTTTTTTCTTAAAATCTAAGCACTGAACAAATGTTTTTAACCACAGCTAAGTCATATTCTTTTCCTGCAAGTGGAAAAAGTATTATAGAAGATGGTTTCTTTTAAAACAGACAATACAAAAACTGTAAATATTTTCAGCCCTTTGTACCTTTTTATACAGAACTTGGCTGAGAATAATATAGAAACATTTAAAAATAGCCATTCAGTACTCTGAAAACCATTAAATGGCTTAGCACTACCCAGCACCTGTTAGAAAAAGCTTATTTAATGTGACTTTGCTAGTCATATAAAAAGAGAGAACCTTTTCAGTTCCAGAATTTTTCTCCCTTTAGAACCAAATGCTTCATCAGGTCATGAAGTGCAAATCTGGCTTCTCTTCCAAACTTAGAGGAGCACCTGGGCTTTCCCCTATACAACCTGCCATGTGGGATGTGAGAGAAACTTCCCCAAGCAGAATAAAAATTCTTTGGAACATGAGATCTCTAACTCAAATCAAAGGAGAGATTTGGATTCCCCAAAATAGCCCTCACTGTGATGGGCTCCCATTGCTGGAAAGGTTCTAACCAGACTCTAGTACAAACTATTTTGTTTCCTTTGACAGTTTTAGGTATCCTAAGATTTAGCAGATAATACTGGTAAAAACTAAATTTCCTGTTTAATTTTCCTTAAAAATAAAATAGGCAACAATCAGAAAGCAGCACGCGTTCTTTCTGCTGTTGTCATTCAACTTCCTTAAGCAGTCAAGTCGGACTCCATGCAATGCAAACATAAATGGATATCAACTGGAAAGAAATCCACTTTTGCCCATTTCATTAATGGCTGAAACAATGATCCAGAAGACATACTGGTACAAAAAACACCAAAGATTCCAGAAGTAGGATTCTAATAGTTCTTTAGTAGGTTGAAAATGGGCCAAAACCAATACTGTCGAGTTGGCTATGCAGTACTGTACAGTCAGTCTACAGCAGTCTAGTGGTTTGCTAAGTCCACTCAGCCAGGTGAAGGGGGACTAATGGCACTCTTAGGTTGTGTTAATAAAGTCACTGTTCTCAAGGCCAGACAAGTGAAAGTCACACCACACATGTGGCTAGAATCATCCTGCTCAGGGAGAGTAACTCCACATTTTGCCTACTACTGCCTTTTGAAGAACCAGACAGTACAAAGAAAAGGGAAATCAGAATGATTAAGAAAATACACTATAGGGGGCGGAGCAAGATGGTGACCAGGACTCTCCAGAAAGGTTTGATCCCTTCAGCTGGTATCCAGGCTTTGGTCACCGGCCGGACCCGAGTTCGGGCTCTCCCTCCCTCACGAACCCCTGGGCTGGGGCAGACAGGTTTACCAGCAGCTCTCTGCTCCCCTGTGGAGCAGAGGGCCAAGCCCTCCTCCCCAACTAGCTCCCACCATTGTCCCCTTGGGGTGGATTCCAAGCTCTCCACGGAGGTTTCATTGCAGGACTGAGACCCAGGCACCGGATCACGGCTTCTCCTCGGCCTGGGCTTCGGGGACCACGCCAGGGTTCCCCAGCTGATCTCAGCTCTGCAGGGGAGCACAGAGCTGGCTGGGCCTAGTGCAACCAGGGCCCACGCCTTTGTCCCCTTGCACGGGTTTCAGATCCTTGGCCCCAATTGAGAGGCTTCCCCAGGGGAGCTGCCGGTCCTCGGAGGTGATCCTCTCCACTGTCTGAGAGGGGAGGGGTTGTCTCTCCGTGGAGATTTGGTTGCCTGACTGGGATTCAGACTCTCCCCAGCTTTGGAACCACTGCGGGGTTCCCGGCAGCTCTCGGCTCTGCGGAGGAGCCAGCGGCTGCGCCCTGTGCACCTCAGGCTCTACCTTTGTCCCCTCGTGGCAGATTCCCAGTCCTTGGCGCCAATCGGGACAGGTCCTCGGAGGTGATCCTCTCCGCTATCTGAGAGGGGAGGGGTTGTCTCTCCACGGAGGTTTGGTTGCCTGACTGAGATTGACTCTCCTCACCTTCTGAACCACTGTGGGATTCCCCGCTGCTCTCGGTTTTGCAGAGAAGCCAGCAGCTGCACCCTGTGCACCTCAGGCTCTGCCTTTGTCCCCTCGTGGCAGATTCCCTGTCCTTGGCACCAATTGAGGGGCTTCTCCACGGGACCAGTCCTCAGAGGTGGTCTTCTCCACTGTCTGAGAGGGGAGGGGTTGTCTCTCCACGGAGGTTTGGTTGCCTGACTGAGATTGACTCTCCTCACCTTCGGAACCACTGCCTTAATCCCCAAACCAGGCAAGGATGCAACAAGAAAAGAGAACTATAGACCCATAGCTCTGATGAACTTAGATGCAAAAATCCTGAACAAAGTCCTAGCAAACCGGATACAACGCTAAATCAAAACTATTATCCACCCTGACCAAGTTGGCTATATCCCAGAGATGCAGGGATGGTTCAACATACGCAAGTCGATAAATGTGATACACTACATTAATTGGCTCAAACACAAAAACCACATGGTTATCTCAATACATGCGGAAAAGGCTTTTGACAAAATTCAACACCTCTTCATGTTCAAAGCTCTCGAAAGAATAGGCATAGATGGCCTATTTCTCAATTTAATAAAGTCAATTTACAAATCTCCTAAAGCACAGATCATTGTCAATGGGGAACGACTCAAGGAGTTCCCACTCAATTCAGGAACAAGACAAGGCTGCCCACTCTCATCACTGCTCTTTAACATAGTGCATAAAGTTCTAGCTCAAGCAATAAGACAAGAGAAGGACATAAAAGGAATACAAATTGGAAAGGAAGAAAGTAAACTATCCCTCTTTGCAGATGACATGATCCTTTATATATCAGACCCAAAGAATAGTATCAGTAACCTCTTGAAGGTGATTAATGCCTTCAGCAATGTGGCAGGATACAAAATTAACACACAAAAATCAGTAACCTTCCTATACGCAGAAGGCAAAAGACAGAAAAAAGATATCAGAGAGTCTGTCCCATTTTCTATAGTCCCTAAAAAAATCAAATACCTTGGAATAAAACTAACCAAGGTTGTAAAGGGTTTATATAAGGAAAATATTGAAACACTTAAGAAGGAAATAAAGGAGGATATGAGAAGATGGAAAGATATTGCATGCTCATGGATAGGGAGAATCAATATAGTAAAAATGGCAATCCTGCCACAAGCGATTTACAGATTCAACGCTATGCCGATAAAAATCCCAACCTCTTTCTTCACAGACGTAGAAAAAATAATCTCTAAATTTATTTGGAAAGGCAAAAGACCCCGGATAGTCAAAACCATTCTAGGTAACAAATCCTACTCAGGAGGCATCACCATGCCTGATTTCAAAACATATTACAAAGCCATAGTAATGAAAACAGCATGGTACTGGCATAAAAACAGAAAGACAGATCAATGGAACAGAATTGAAGACCCAGCTTTAAATGGAAGTAACTTCAGTTATCTGGTCTTTGACAAGGGGGCCAACAATGTACGCTGGGCCAAAGATAGCATCTTCAACAAATGGTGCTGGAGGAATTGGA
>PVHP010045255.1:0-12500 GCA_004024765.1 Zapus hudsonius | reverse complement strand
GAATCTCGCACTGGTTGGACAGACAGAGAGACCAAAATAAGAAAAACAGAAGCTCCAGTTTCAATGACAAATTCCTCCATCTCAAGGAAACAATTTAGAAGAATAATGACATTCAAAGTCCTACTCCAGCCTCCATACAAATGTGCACTGAGCACTCGCAACTGTACAAAGATACAAATACACTGTGCATACACACCACATGCACAAAATGATAATAATAACAATAATGAATCTTGCAGAAGTGATATGACCATCACTAGATAACATTGTAGGCATTAAAAAGACAGATGCTGGGGATTCTAGGGAGTGTCTGTAATCCCAACACAAGGGATTCAAAGATAAGAGGATGGTAATTTGAGCCCATCCTGGGCTACATAGAGACACTAATAATAATATTTGTAATTGAAATATTATGGAGCACTTCTATAACAATACATTCGACCACTTCAATGGACTGATTCCTTCAGATTACGAATACTCAAAAAGATATAAACATCTGAGGAGCTCTCAGTTGTTTCCAATTACACATAGAGTTAAAAACCTTTCCACATAGAAATCCTTAGGTCCAGAGCTTCTTACTGAATTCCTAATTTACTAACCTTTAATTAGGAAATAATGTCAACTCTGCACAAACTCTTCCATACAGTTATAGAAAAGGTAACACTTTCCATCTAACTCCATGTGAAAGACATTAAATGGTTAAAAAAATCATACACTCTTGCTGGGCACGGTGGCACACACCTTTAATTCCGGAACTCAGGAGTCGGAGGTAGGAGGATCACCTTAACTTCAAGGCCAGCCTGAGACTACATAGTGAATTGTAGGTCAGCTTGGGCTACAGTGAGACCCTACCTTGAAAAACAACAAAAAATAAACCTCAAAAATTATACACTGTGACTGATATCACTGATAAACATACATGTAAAAATTCTAAGCAAAACTGTAGTAAACACCCAATGATACATGGAGGGGATAATACATAACCAAGTAGAGTTTATCCAGAAATGTAAGGTATGTTCCATACTGTGATGGTTAGGTTTTGTTGTCAACTTGATCTTTTCAATTATCTTGGATGGGTCTCTGAGGATGTTTACAGGAAGGCAGCCTCTCAGCAAGGGGCAGGATATAAAGCAGCTCAAAGAAGCTAGAAGTAAACATCCTTTCCTGTGTGGGCCATGCAGGAAGGAAATTCCAGACTCAGTAAACCATTAAGTATGGGGAAGGGTTGCAAGACCCCACCCTAAGCCTATATAAAGGAGAAGAAATTCTCTCCTTAACCCTCCTGCCTGCTCCCTGTTTGCTGTTGGGTGTATAGTGTGGTTGATGGGTTTTTCTCTCTGCTTGGACCTGTGAAAGAGGGCCGACCTCTTTCGCTCTTATGGAACTTCCCCTCAATCTGTAGTTTCAATAAATACTTTCCTCCCCCAAATTGCGCCTAATTTGGAGATTCATCCCAGTGGCATGTGGCTGACTACGAAAAATTTGGTGCCAGAGTGTGGGGTGATTTGCTGAGATAAAACTGACCATGTGGATTTTGATCTTCTGGAACTTGTGTGCTGGAGGAGTGGACATGGACTTGGTACTTGCACCTGAAGATGCCTTCCAGAGCGGTAAGCCAAGTTTTAAAGACTATTCTGGTGAGAATTTAGAAATGCTCAGTGCAGAGAGAATTGCATTTGGAGGTTTGTCTTGTGAACTTTCTACGGGGAAGGAGAGACTGCAGAAAACCTTACACTAGAGATGATAGCCTGTGTAATCAGGCAAGAAAACAAAAGTGTGAAACAATATAACCTAGCAATGGGACTGGTTTACTGTGATATGAAAACCCTTCCTGGTACTTTTTAAATAGCATTTTTATTTATTTATTTATTTATTTATTTATTTATTTATTTATTTATTTATTTATTTATTTATTTATTTGCAAGCAGAAAGAGAGAAAGAGTGTGAGTATGAGAATGGGCATGCCAGGATCTTCTGCCACTGCAAATGAACTGCAGATACAGGTAGGTGTCACTTTATGCATCTGGCATTATGGAACTGGGGAATTGAACATAGGCAAAGCAAGCACCTTTGACCACTAAGCCATCTCCCCAACTCCTTAATAGTACTTTTAAATCAACCAGATAAGTTCATCATGGGTTTTAAAAAGTCTGCTAAAGAGATAGCTGATAGAGAATTGCTAACCAGAATATACACAGTTCTCAAAAGGAAACAAAACAATCCAATTAAAATAAATGGGGAAAAACATATGATCAGACACTTCACCTACACAGATATTCAGGTGGTTAGTGAGCAGAAGAAAATATGTCCACATTATATGTCATCAAGGAAACCTGAGTTAAAACAATAATGTGATGTCACTACAAGGCTATTAGAATGGCCACCAAGCAAATCGCTCGTACCAAATGCTAGCTAGTAAGGACATGATCCACAGGAGCACACGTCCATCCACTGCTCATGGGAATGCAAAATGGCACACCCACTTAAAATGACAGTTTGGTCCTTTCTTGGAAAACACACATGTGGATGCTTTCAGCAGCTTTATTCATAGTTGCCCAAACTTAGAAGCAACTACTATGTCTTTCAAAAGGTGAATAGATAAACTGTTGTATATCCAAACAAAAGAATCTTAGTGCTAAGAAATGTTCTATCAAACCATAAAAGACCAGGGAGAGACATAATGCTAAGTAAAAACAAGCCCATCCAAAAAGGGCTACACACTGTATGGTTCCAATTACATGACATTCTAGAAAAGGCAAAATTATGAAGACAGTAAAAATTTTTGGAGTGCCACCAATTAGGGCCAAGAAAGAGATAAATAAATAGGACATAGAGAAATTTTAGGGCTATTCTGTAAGACATGATATTAATAGAAATATCACAATATATTTATCAAAATCCCAAGACTGCCCAATACCAGGAGGAAATCCTAATGCTAACTCTAAACTTTGGATAATCATGAAGTGTCAGTGAGTATTATTTATTACAACAAAGGTGCCACACTGATGGAGAATGTTTACAGTTAGGGAAGCTGGGCATTTGTTCCCTGGCATATGGAAACTCTCTGTTGTGAATCAAAAACTGCTCTTTAAAAAGAAAGTATTTGGAAAATGTTTTAATGCATTGAGAGAATGGGAGGTGGAAGGGAGCCAGAGTGAATATCCTTCACTAATCTTCCTTTCCTTATGTGAAGGTCCTAAAAGATTTATGTGCCTAGAAGACAAGATCTGAGAAATGTACATTCTGTGTGAGTTCAGAGTTTTACTGGCACTCTGAACTCAATGCTGAGAACCTAGACAGACTCCTTCTGCCCAGGCTGGAAGCAGGCCAAACACCAAGGTAAGAACGGATCAGCTGTGTCTGCCTCCTTTACAGTGATGCCACTTTGAAAGAACTCAGAGAATCCCTCACCCACTGAACACCCCACAGCATCCTGGATCTCTCTGAATTACCCTTATTTTATAGGCATATAGATACATATAAACCATCAATATAATATTCTATTACTCAAAAGCAGGCACTTGCTGATATTACTGGTTTTTACAAGAAGATCAAAATGAAATAAGTCTACCACAATATGTAATTGTGCTCTCTGGAAGTTATAACTGCACACTGGAACAGAAGTAAGGGCAGGAAAGAGCCCTCTGAGTACTGTTTGTAGTCCCAACTTTCTCCTTATCCGGTTTGGCCTAATTGCTGTTTGCTCTCTAAAAGCCACTTTCTACCCTTGCTATTCATGTCTTCCAACTCCTGGATCTGCAGGATTAGCTGGAGTGCAACAAGACTCTGTGACCTGAGTCTCCAGGGTGATTGTGTTGGCTTTGTCTGCAAGTTCCTCAGCCCATACTCTACACTGCAGAAACCACACAAAAAGCTGTCCATGTGTTTAAAGACATTAAATACAGGCAATTATGGCAAGAGTGAAATACATAAGGAACATTCTTAAACAATTACAACCCCACTGGTTTTATCTGCTCCTTGTTACAAATTATTTCTAAAACCACATCTCTGCTTCTCAGACCAAATGGATTATGGCCAACTCTAGATTCTTCATGTGTGATTCTGAATCTAAATCACCTGCCTCCCCCTGCCCAGACTTTCCTGGGACATGCTTATTAGCTAGTTCTGGCCAACTCTCCTTTCCAACGGAAGGAAGGAAGGGCCCCTGGTCAGGTATTCAATGCTAACACAATGGTCCACATTCCTGGGTGTCCATCAAGCCAGATAATGACCTCCCTCATGTGCAGCTTTAATTCTCTCCTTCCAGCAGGAGACTGCCCCTCTCCCCTGTTCTGAGCATTGCCCGTTCAATTGCCTTCCCAGAACTCCTAATTCTTTTATTACCGAGCACATTTTCCTCATTTCTGTTGTCCAGTACTCACCTGAGGCTTCATATGTCCTCATAACCCTGGTTCACAACTACCAGCTCACAAAATAAAAGATGTTCTACTCTCCCCCAGAGACTTTCTGCGCCTTCTTTCATGTACTAAAGTTCAATATTCTTTTATAGTCACATTGGAAAGCTATTGGCAAACTTGACCAAAGTAAATACATCAATGTATTAGGACCTAGCCCTCATACACTTAGGTATTTAACCATTAGAAGCACTCACACATATTCATCCAAAGAAATAAAAAAATAAGTGTTCATAGCCATCCTTACAGTAATCTCCAAAACAATAAAGCAATTGGCAACAAATCTCCAAGCTCAATGGTCCTCTAGCAACAGAACAGATTAATTGAGGAGTGTTCATAAAGTGGAATTATTCAGCAAAGAGAATGAGCAAACTGCAATGATATGCAACGTTTGAATGATTCTCAGAAACAAGATTGAAAAAGTACATGTGGTTTGCTTCCATTTATATTAGGTGTAAAAACAGGCATTCCTAAGCTATGATGCTGGAAGTCAGGACAGCAGTTACTGTTGATGAGGGGCTTAGCGACTGGAAAGGGAATGCTAGTGCTTCCCAGATTCTGTCGGCCAAGTTCTGTTCTTGATCTAGGGGATGGTTGCACAGGCTGTGTTTACTTTGAGATCATTCATTGAGCCGTATTCTCGTGATATGGGCACTATTATCTCATATGTTGATGAATGAGTTGAAAAAAATTATAGAATATAGTTACGTGTACTTACAAAAACTTTACTGGTGGCTTAGAACTGGACCTATTGATACCAAAGCACACAGAGTTCTTATAACAAGAAGAAGGAAGAGGCAGAGGTTAGGGGCTCCCAGGGAAAGAGGCATCTTCAAAAATATCACTAATTAATTTGGCTCCACAGATGAGAAACACTGGAACCAGGATCTTGGGAAGAATAAAATCTTGCTTTTGAAAGATTAGAAATCTTTTTGCTGGGAGCATTCAACTCTAAGCCAGACATCATGACTCAGCCCTGCATCTTTGACCACACAAGATTCCACTGGATGAGAAAGCATCTTGAAATGCTCCACATTTTTAAATAGCTGAGGCTTTTTTACTCGACATATTATTCTTTTAGCAGACATACAGAATTTTAAACATTTTTGCATAACGAGAAAGCTTTTAGATAGTAGATGTATCCCAGTTATTCAAGAAACTTACAGAAGTCAATTCTGGTTAAAAAGTGTAAGAAAGATCTGCATGCAGACACTTTTTATATAGATAGGAACTTTCTTACTCTCTGTTTACCTATATTGATGCCTGAGCATGTCCTGATAACGATGTATATGCAGTATGGTGCGTTCATACAACTGAAATCTTTGGACTAAACACCAAGCAACATTTCCATCTGTTTGTTCTGTCAATAATATTGGATTTGCACCATACCACCCAGGCTCTTATTAAAATTCCTGATAACCACAAGATTATTAATTTTGAGGAATGCTGACTAGAATCAGTGGGGTAATTGGCTTTGTTCTCTGTCTGGAGAGTTCATCTATTCAGCAAATCAATCTACATCATTACACACATCCTATCTCAGAGCCAGACTTATTCTGACTGGGGTTAAACAGATAAAGATAGATTTCCTAAAATCTACTATTTCTAATTCCTAAAATCTACTATTTAACACCTGTGTCCTACAGACCCTCTCTAAAGACTTATTTTCTACTTTTTGCCTGTGGGATTTTGAACAAGTTGCTTAATGTCTCTCTGATCTAAAATGAGATGATGATGATAACATCTGTCCATTGAACTCTTGAAATACTTAGTAAATAATAAAATAATTGGTGAAAGCAGCGTATAAAGCAACACTGTGCATGTAGAAGAGCAATGATGAGTCAAAGTGAGCTGTTAGGACAGGGATGGTCATCATCTTTGCTCTTGCAATTTGATTGCCTTGGCTGTGGGTTGATGACTGGCTCAGGGCAGGCTCCTCAGGAGCCGACTCAGAGCTCAGGGTTCCAATGTAAGCTATTCATCCAGGGACTGCTCCCAAGAGACTGCCCAGGGGTTCAGGAAGAGAGATGAGATAAGAGAAGAATGAAAAAAGGGTATAATTTCAGATGAAGTCTGGCCACAATCTGATGTCAATGGGAACTGTGAAGTGGAAATTATACCTTGTCTCATCCCAAGAAAATGAGCACCCCTGCATCTGTCTTTTATTGGTAAAAGGATAGAAGTGTTTAACTTCTGACAACTTCAGGGCGTCCATTGTGGTGAGGCAGCTCAGGGACCTAAGGCAAGCTTCTGAAGGTATGAGCAGAAAAACACAGACCCACAAAGGTCACAGAGAAGTCCCAAGGTGTCAGGGCCGGCTGCCTCCAGCCACTGCTATAACTTCCTAGACTGAGTCCATGAGAGCTCTTGCCAATTTTCGACCTCAGTGTCAGCCTGCTTGATCTTCTCTGTCCAGTTCTGCCTAGTTCTGCTGGCCTTCTGGACATGCCAATACCTCAAAGGCCTCTGCAAGCCAGTACTCTTGAAAGTGGCTCTCAGACTCCTTGTTAGGCTGAATCTCTGGATGTACAGACTCATGATGGCAAGCTTCTATTGCTGCTTCTTCACTCAATTGCCAGCTGAGAAATCAACTCTTAATTCTCAAGAGGAGTACTCTAGGACCCTGCTTCAAGTTAATTTATGAGATTTTATTACTCACATGTTTTATTGAAATGCATAGACATAACAATATTTCGTGTGTTAACTACATAAATATATGACTTGGTTAAATCACTCAGACGTCACAGGAACGAAAGAGTTGAGACCTATAGACCAGCAATTGTAGAATCAGGAAAGTAATTTGTAAACTAAACCAATGCACTAGGAGAAAGTGTATGATATCAAACTTGGCACATACAAACAATGAAAAATGACTCAAACTTACATAAAAAAATCAATTCTTCCCATAATTTATGTCAGTGTTTTACATATAATAAAATCCTCCCTAAGCAAATAAGTGATAAAGCAATAAAACTGTCAGATGCAATGAACAGACCACTTGCCTGGACTCTCTGGAAACATGCCCATTCGGAGGCAGATATCCTGTTATATTAAGCTGCGTGAAGAAAACATTTATCTATTGTGTGATAAGCCTGACAAGTGCCTAAATCAGCTGCCTAAGAAGACTCTGGAAATGCACTGCTGCAGAGGATGATGTTTAATTATATCACCCTGAGTGTGAGATATAATTGCACCTATTATGTGATAGGAGCAGTAAAGGGGAAGTCAAAATTAACTTCCATTGAACAACAAAGTAATTATCCATTATTAAAGATAAGACAGGACATCCCCATTGTGTTCTAAGGCTAGATTCATTCATCTGAGTTTCCCTCACTCCCTGTACATCTGCATGACCTAACAACAAGGTTAATCTAGCAGCTAAAATGCTACAACAGGTGAAACTTCCTTGTATCTAGAAGGATCTACTAACATGGGCTTCAAACATATTACACTGGAGATGCTGTCTTTCCTCTTGAGCACTGTACTTTTCCTGGACACACCACTTTCCATCCCCAGTGGCTCAAACTGGATTATTTGGAGTATTTATCTTCCTCTAGGTGATAAGCCTCCCTCTCCATTGAAGTGACAACAGCATTCTAGAGTCACTTTATAAAGTAAGGAAGTTTGTTTAGCTCATGGTTGTGGAGTTATGGAAGATTAAGATCTTTGGTCCCACCATCCTGTTTTAGGTCTGGCTATTTCTAACCAGGCTTGTTGTATTTCACATCTACCAAACCCTGTGGCTCCAACCTTTATTGTCCCCAGGCTACTGACAGAACACCAATGCCCAGGTAAACTTCCAAAATGTAGATCTGCTTATATCACTCATTTGCCTCAAAATAAATGGCTTAACTTTTTTAAACAATAATACCAATATAATAATGTTACTCTCACTTTTGGCTAGAGAAGTACACTTAAATGGTAGATTAATAATCTATTGCCACAATAAAGAATTTCCATAAACATGATGGCTCAAAACAATATAAATTTATTACATTTATTATACAGTTGTGCAGATCAAGTCTGAAATGGGTTTTATGGGGCTGAAACTTTGGGGGAAAGGGAGGCAGCACAGCTGGTTTTGTCTGGAAATGTTAAGGGGAGAACCTTTGCCTTTTCCCAGGTTTTCTACCTTCCTTTGCTTATAATCTCTGCAACAATCAAATCATCCCACCTCCACCTTGACTTCCATCTTCTTAGTTTCTTTTCTCTGACTTTCCTGCCTCTCTCTTAGAAGGAACTTTATGAAAACATTGTGCCCACCAAATAATCCAACATTTTCTCTTTGGAAGAACCCTTCCTTAATCACATTTGCAAAAGCTCTTTTGCCTACTCATTTTCTGATCTACTTGGGGGATGGGGAACGTGTGTGTGTGTGTGTGTGTGTGTGTGTGTGTGTGTGTGTAGTGTATGTGTGGTGCTGTATGTAGAGCACCCAGATGCATGTTCAGATGCACATTCCCTTCGAGCATGCATGAGAAACCAAAGGAGAGACCCTCTTTTCCCTTGCCTGCCTGTTTCTTTGAGATGGAGTTTCTCACTCAACTCAGAGCTGCTATTTGCACTGTTTGTTCAGTCATCCAACCCCAGTGATTCTCAGTCTCTGTCCGCACAGGGCTGGAATGACAGATTTGTGTGGCCACACCCAGATGTTTAGGTGGGTGCAGGGAATTGAACTTGGAAAGTCTCAGGCCCTCTCAAGTCCCTGTGCTTGAGTCACAAGTCCTCAAGTGCTGAGCCATCTTCCCAGAGTTCGGATTATTTCTTGGAGTTATAACAGCATTCCAGAGTCAATTTATAAAGTAAGAAAGTTTAGCTCATGGCTCTGGAGGTATGGAAGATTAAAATCAGGTGAGCACTTCCAGCAAGGACCTCAACTGCATCATAACATACATAGTAGGTGGCATCACATGGGGATATTACATGTGCCCAGAGAGCCCAGGTGGAAGACAGAAATACTGGTTTAGAACAGCTTATTCTCAGTAAATAAGCCACTACAACCACACCTATATCTCCCTCCTTGAAGAAGACATTAATCCCTCTGGCATACTTCCCAATACGTCCCATCTCCCCACACTGCTACACCAAGGAATTGTGACTTAACATGAGTTTTGATAGGGACAAACCATATTCAAACTAATTTAGCTCATTCTTGATACTGAGACAAGAACACTCATTGTTCTGCCCACCACAGAGGTTAGATCAGAAAAGAAAAGGAAAGAAGCTCTGAACCAAGGAGTCACAAGCGAGGGAGCTTTGGAGAGAGAAGCACTGGAGATCAGAAGGCACCATGAGGAAGCACACCTCGGGGACACTGGAAGAGGTGCAGTTCATTCTGGAGCTCAAGCCTGTAAAGGACACTTCCATCTCCACATTTACATTTTATATATTTTAATGTAACAGACTCAATATCCTGATTCGGGACTAGGATGTTTTGAATTGAAGCTTTTTATTTTGAAACACACACACACATACACACAGACACAGACACACAGACACACACACACACACACACACACACACATATATATATATATATATATATATATACATATATATATACATAGAGAGAGAGAGAGATACATTGGATTTGGGACCCAAATCTAACATGAAAATCATTTGTTTCATATATAATTTACACACATAGAATAAAGCTAATCTCATACACTATTTATATAATTCTGTGTGTGAGACTTTCTACTTATATTAGCATATCAGTTCTCAAAAAGTTTCAGATTTTCAAGCTATGGTTGCTCAACTTGTATGTGTTTATTTCAAGTTAAGGAAAATCGTGGCTAAAGAAATGACTCAGTAAGTGCTTGAATGCAAGCTTGAGGATCTGGGTTCAATCACCCCCCAAAAAAACTACACATAAAATATCAGAAGTGGTGGCACACACACGTGTGTAATCCCAGTGCTGGGGAAGTGAGGACAGGAGGATCCCTGGGGCTCACTTACAAGCCAATCTACACTAATTAGTGAGCTCCAGACAACTGAAAGACTCTGTCTCAAAGGATATTCCAGATGATGGCACCCAAGGTTGTTCTCTGGCACCTACAAACATATGTTTGCACGCACAACCACACATACATGCACATAAGCACACATATTTATACATGCATAAAAAGAAAACTATTTTTAAACCTGCATAAACATTTCAATTATTATTCTGGATGCTCGGACCTGACAATACAGTCAGCTTCTTCTGCAGCCACATCTCTAAGGACCACTTGCTCCTCTCACTGGTCTCTTTCCTCATTTCACTGCATCGTTTTCTTTCATGGAACCATATGAGCACTGAATATTCCTTTGCACCTTTGTGTCTTTGCACATGAAATCCTCTCTGCTTGGTCTTCCTTGACCTCTTTCCCTGGTGAATATCTACATGCATTAAAGTCCAAGCCTAGGGTCACAACCTATTCTAAGCCTTCCTTCCCCTGTGCCTACTTACAGGATCACTCACCCTCTGCTGTGCCCCTGCATTTGGTCCACACTCCATGAGGGCACTGGTCATGTGAACTGATATCTAGGTCTCTGGCTTCCTAACAAGTCTTCGAGGAACTTGATGGCATCTATTCCTTAGTAAAGCCTTTGGCATATATTCAATTTTTATTAAGAATTGTTTTAATTTTATTAAAATATTCTCCTTTCTACTGGGTGAGGCAGAATTGAGGATGATACTGGAACAGAAGTTTGAGAAAAGAGAAAGAAGCCAAGTTTATATATTCAAATCCAGGGACACCAAGTTGGAGGTAATGAGCTGCAGTGCTGAACACAGGCTTAAATTCAAAGTCCATGGACACTTCATGTACCTCTGATGCTCATTATTCAGAGTTCTGTTATATGAAGTGGATGCAAATAGCAAAAAAAATATTTCTAAGGGAAACACAGTATTGGGGACCTGAGAGCCTCTGGTGACAATATGATTTTATCAATTGATACACCAACTTTGTAGGTATATTTCTCTTTAACAATGTCTTATTTAATATATGGTTGTTTGAGGCTGGAGAGATGGCTTAGCAGTTAAGGCACTTGCCTACACAGCCTGACAACCTGGAATTCATTTCCCCAGTACCCACATAAAGCCAGATGCACAAAGTGGCACATGCATCTGGTGTTCATCTGCAGCGGCTAGAGGCCCTTTTGCATCCATTCTCTCTGACTCTTTCTTCTCTTTCTCTCTCTCTCTCTCTCACTCTCTCTCTCCTTGTAAATAAATAATATTTTTAGACATATGGTTGTTTCATTAACCTTGAATTGACGCCCCTGGTACTGTAACTTAGCTTAGCCGACATAAGTATTTTCTCCATTAGATACATCACAGCCTTCATGTGCTTAGGGACACTTAGATAGCACTTTGCTTGTGGGCTTTTAACAGCAAAATCACAAAAATGAAATAACAGGGCACTAAATATACCTCAGAAATGACACAAGTGCACATCATGAGAGCTGAACAAAAGAAGGCAGGATACCAGGCATGTCACCATCCCGTTCTTGTATCTATCTGGCATCTAGAGACTGAAATGTTTGTGGCTCTGTACATGTGCACGTCATCAAATGATCACTAGAGCCCCATTGAGACACCTGAATTATAGCAAGAGTGCAAACAGAAAATCTATAAATAATGAGAATCACGTCATTTTTATTCTAATCACCGTCTTTTCCAAAGATGGATACAAAAACTCAGTGTCACTGAGTTCAGATTGGAGACTCGTGATTTAAACCTAGGCATTTCAGATGCAGGAAAAGCCTGCTGTCTGCCCACTGCCCACTAACCATGATCTGCAACTGGCTTTTGGAGAGAGTAGACCTGGGGGATCTGTCTACAGATTTGGGGGACATTTCTTTTGTGTGTGTATGTGTGTCTATGCACATTTGTGTTTATACAGATACATGTTTGTGAGGATATGTGTGTGCATGTGTGTTGAGACCAGAAGATAACCTTGGGTGTCATTTCTCAGGTGCCATCTACTTTTTTTCTTTCTTTGTCTTAACAGAGTCTCTCATTGGCCTGGAACTCACCATAATTAGGCAAGACTGACTGGCCAGTTTACCCCAGGGATCTGCCTCTCTCCATCTCACTAG
>PVHP010045254.1:0-13755 GCA_004024765.1 Zapus hudsonius | reverse complement strand
GAGGGAGGGAGGGAGGGAGGAAGGAAGGAAGGAAGGAAGGAAGGAAGGAAGGAAGGAAGGAAGGAAGGAAGGAAGGAAGGAAGGAAGGAAGGAAGGAAGGAAGGAAGGAAGGAAGGCTGGCTGCTGGAGAGTGAGTGCTCTGGTTAAGTCTGCTGGCTAGCACCCAAACTCATGTTGAGACCTAATTCCTCAGAGCACTGTTGAGAGGTTGGGGACCTATAGGAAATAATTATGTCATCTAGACCCACCATGAGCTTTACTCTTGGATTTCCAGAACAGTGAGCTAAATAAGCCTATTTTTCTTTTTCTTTCTTTCTTTGGAGGCAGGGTCTCACTTCAGCCCAGGCAGACCTGGAATTCACTCTGTAGCCCAGGCTAGCCTTGAACTCACAGTGATCCTCCTTCAGCCTCCTGAGTATTGGGGTTAAAGGAATGAGCTTCCATACCCAGCATTATTTTTTCCAGTTCTGAGGACAGAAACTAGGGCTTTGTGTGTGCTAGTTCATGTTCTACTGCTGAGCTGTTTGAACTGCACCCTCAGCCCAAACCTCCATTCTTTATAAATCACTCAGTGTCAGGCATTTTATTAAAACAGGAAACAGACCATGGCACTGGGTGACAGCTGATACCTCACTTCAGCTGCAAGTTAAGCACCTGACTGGGCACAACCCAGTGGAAGGCATGTGGGAATAGCCAACAGGAGAAGGCTGTGCAGACAGGGGCAGAGATCCAAGCCTAGGCTGTCATCTGTTGGTGTTTTACCTACTGGAAACGAAGCATACAAGTACCTTCTCCATGGCTACTTGCATTTCATAAGCCATTGGGTGTTGTTTAGCTTGGCTCCACCTGGAAAGTAGGGGTTCTGATCTCCTGCACCCTGAAGGGGGGCTGTATGGTGTGCTCTTTATCAAGGGTCAGCGTAGCCTCCACCGGAATTCTGGTTCTGTCATTGGGCCTTTCACAGGTTTCAAGAATCACATAAAGAGTACGCATAAAGCCCCATGCCAGGCCCAGCGTTGCTGCCAAGTGGAGGGTGCGCCCAGTGATGCTGGTGTGCTATTCAGACCAGTCTGCCATCCTGCCTCCAAAGAGGGCAGCTGGCCTTTGTCAATTTCCCGAGGCACAAGACGACTCCTGCCTAAGTACAAAACGGCTTCCAGGAGTCTGACGCTGCCTGGAAATGGAACCAAACTAGCTTCCAAAGCAAGAGCACCCGCAGTCACCCATGACAGCCATACCTGGAACTTGTAGCCCTCTCTGCAGATGCAGCACGTGAGTCCCGGCTCCTCGATCAGCTCTTCCATCTGCTTCAGCAGCGCCGTCTTGGTCACCACCTGGCCCTTTTCATTTGTCTGTAGGAGAACGCAGGCACAGCGTCAGAAGGATTCCCACATGCTCTCACCCTGACATTGGATGCCCAGACATATACACTAAGAAAAGCCACATGGAGAAGAAAGCCTTTTTTTCGGTCTGTCTGTTTTGTGGTAGAGGCGTGGAACCAGGGCTTCACATGTATTAGACAAACAAGCAGGCAAGCAAGTACTCTACCACTGAGCCACACTTCTACCTGCTTCTATTGCTGTCTAAAGAGGGGAATTCTGATTTCTTCTACTTTCTCCCCTTTGTACAGAAGTCACTGAGGCAGAGGAAACATCCAGTGGGAACCTGGCATGCTGCCACTTGCCACCAAAAAGCCCCTTTGCTTTGTGCCAGGCTCAACTGCCAAGGGCTGTTGCATTCTGATTGTTTACTGTTCCCAGCAAGTGTCAAACTGCTGACACTTGAGTTTGCTTGTTAGGACAAGGCTCTTCCAGGGCCACCACTTCCTCCCAGGTAGGGCACTGGAAAGAACAGAGCCTGCTGTGGCAATCAGACCCTGTCCTGAATTGAGTAGCTATGCATCCTGGCCTCCGTTCACTTTGCCTCTCAGTCTCAATTTCTTCACCCAGAAAATGGGCAAAACATTATGAAGTCACAAAACCACTTGAGGCTTTGAATAAAATATAATGCATACGATGTCTGCACTGTCCAGCACGTGGCAAACCCTCAACACAATATAGTTTTATATTCAGTTTTACTGTGTTTGTTAACTTGCTAAGTTACATCTGTGTGGCAGAAAAACATACCTGAGGGAGCCCAGAACACCTAGCTCCTGCCTCCTCCTCTACCAGCCTCCACCCCTCCCAGTTCTGCCAGAAAGCATACAAGGTTTCCACTGGCCAGCTCCTGGTCCCCAGCAGCAATTCAGGTAGGTAATTTTACCGTCATGCCAAGGGTGCCCAAAGCCTTCTGCCTCATGGCCATGGCCATGCGCTTCTTCTCCGCCCGGGTCTCCCTTCGGGCTGCATCAATCTTCTTGTTCACGTCAGGGTGTTCCCGTAGCGCCTCCAGCAGGTTCTCAGCCAGGGTCCCAATGCCCTCATCACTGGACACCTGCTCCAGTTTATGCAGGTTTGTGATGGAGTCAGTTCCGATTAGAACCTGCCACGAGGACAGCAAAGAGATGCATGCATCCAGTTATGGAGAAGCACAAAGCCAGACAACCAGCCAATGTACGCAACCTCATGTCACCTGCTTGGTTGTTGTCAGAGCCTGTGACTCTCTACCACAGACTCATGGAAGAAGGTCTGGCTCAGCTAGTGACCTCTGACCAGTTATTTTGCACGTCAGCGCCAGCTCCCCATGTGTAAAATGCGGATGTCATGGCTGCCGTTAAGATTAAAGCATCCAATGCCAGGCGTGATGGTGCACACCTTTAATCCCAGCACTCGGGGAGGTAGAGGTAGGAGGATCACCATGAGTTCAAGGCCACCCTGAGACTACATAGTGAATTCCAGGCCAGCCTGGGCTAGAGTGAGACCCTACCTCGAAAAACAAACAAACAAAAAGATTAAAGCATCCAGCACAGTGCCTGTGAAGGGGAAGGCCAAGGGCAACCCTACCCTGGTATTCCGGGGATCCCACGTTCAGCATCTGGGAGTCCCTGCCCACCTAATTTGGTGGCAGTTTTCCTACCTATGGACAGCAAAGGCCCTGTGTGTAGGTGGAGAGAACTTACATGGATATCGACCCTATGCTGGAAAAGGCTAGGGATCCAGACCCCTAGGGTACCATGCTATGTGGATGTGCAGAGAAGGAAACATACATGGATCCTGACCCTAGGCTGGAATCCAGAGCCCAGGGGCACCACAGTATGTGGCTTGGGACTGGGGAGACCAGAACAACAAGGCAAGTGTAGCTGGGAAAAGCCCTGTAGGTGAGCTCCCTGGGTGGCCTCATAGTATCACTGAAATCCCCACTACCCCTTCACAAGTGGTTGGTGGCAATTCCTACATGTATGATGATAAGCTGAAAACAACAAAGCTGCCGTAGAGCATGAAAACTCAGTGCTCTCATCCGATCACTCATAAGTTCGTAAACACTCTCCCTGCAGGTGAACTGCAGACCTGCACCGCAGGAAGATTCCATGTCATCTCGTGTCTGTGCTTCTAAATGCTGAACCCATATTTCAAGTCCCAGTAAACTTTCTACAGGTGTCCAAACTCAGTTCCCTAGGTATTTTCTGTGTGCATGTGGGCACACATGTGTGTGAGGTGCTGGGAAAACTAAGTTCACACTCCAACAGAGTGGGTGGGTAGACCACACATTCACAGGACCTGATCAAACTCTCTGCCCTGTACTCTCAAATCTGTGTCCCCCATCTCCTCCAATAGTACCAACATTCATCTATCTCATCCTGCTAGAGTTCTAAAGTCCCCCAGCCTCTCAACTTCCCAAACTATAGGTCTCTGCTGAATCCACCTACTAACCAGCTCAGGCAGTCACTCATTTATCTGGGTCATGATGAAAGGTCACTACCTATTCTTCTTCTCTGATCCCTTCTTTATAGGATGGCCAGGAGCACTGTACTCAGAAGGAGATCCACAGTCCCAAGCCAGATGTGGGGGGGGTAAATGCCTAAAATCTCAGTATTTGGGAGGCTGAGGCAGGAGGACTGCCTTGAGTTTGAGGCTAGCCTGAACTTTAACAAAGTACCAGGCCAGCCAGGGCTATATAGCATGATCCTGTCTCAACAAAACAATGAGAAAATAAAGAAAAGGAAATCGCTATCACACTACATCCCTCCAGACCCACACTGGCCTGAGGAATGCTCCAAGCCTTTGCAGGTGCCACACTACTCTCCCTTCCCCTTCCCTGCTGCACCTACTTGCTGTTTGGTCATTATAATGTGCTTCCATCTTTAAGCTCCCAGTGGGTAGGACTTCCATCACCATCTCCTCAGCCCACCTAGCCCCTGGCACAGGTGCTCCAGACATTATTACACAGAAATGAATGGGAAACGTGAATGGCAAGTATCTAACTAGATAAGGCCATACTCTGCAGAAAGCTCCTCAATAAGTAACTATGAGTTCTAAAGGGGCTGGAGAGATGGCTCAGAGTTTTAAGTGCTTTATGTTCCTGTGGCCAAATCCGTTTTTCACCTTGATTTATCCCTGTATGAAATAGTGTTCCAGGGACACAGAAGCAATATACATAAAGACTCACTAGGAAAGGTCATGTCTATGAAGATGCATTAATTGTGGCTGAACAAGTTTCTAAGACCTGAGTAAGATGACTGGAGCAATGGTCCTTGTGTGGAATCAGTGAGCTAGCACGACAGATGCAAAGGAGAAATTAGAACAACATTCCACAAAATACACCGAGAAAACCTAGCCCCAAGGACTCTCAAAAAACAACTTAACAAATGTTAAGCAGTCCACTTAGAAAATGGGCAGAAGACACAAGTAGACATTTCACAGAAGAAAAGACAGAGGGAATGCTGAGGAGAGGCCAGCATCATTAACCCTCAGGGCCATGCAAGTCAATGGCACAGTGAGGCACCCCTGCCTCTACTAGCTTGGCTAAAAATGAAAAACAGCTACCAAATGTTGGCAAAGATGAAGAAAAACTAGGCCACTCAAACACTGCTGGTGGCAATGTGGCAGGTCCAGTCCAGTCCAAAAAACAGCTGGGCAGTTTCTTAAAATCTCAACCTGCAAGTACTACCTCAGTCAGCAATGCCCTCTTTGGCGCTGGTCCCACAAAATGAAATCATGTTCATATAAGCACCTGCACCTCAATGTTCACAGCAACTTTACCAGTAACACACCCAATGGGAGACCACCCAGTTGTCCTTCCATGGGGGATGAGAAAAGACAGATGTGTCCCTTCCTCAGGACATCACTCTGCAACAGAAACATGCAACCGATGTACTCAATATGACCCAGGGGGGATAAACCAATCCCTAGAGGAAAGTTACACACTGTGTTATTTTTCATTTATACAGTGTTTCTGAAGTGACAAAATTAGATATGGGGCTGGAGAGATGGCTCAGGGGTTAGGTGTGCTTCCAGCACAGAGGAAGCTGAGGGCCTGAACTGGCAGAGTTCAACTCTCCAGATCCCATGTAAAACAGCTGAGTGCGACCACAATGCCTGTTAACCCAGTCCCACAGAGACCCGAGAGTCAAGGGAGCACCACAAGCTCTAAAAACGGTAAAACGAGACTTTGGCTAAAAACCAGGACCAGGTGAAGGAGTAGCAAAGCAGAACACCCAATGCTCCACTCTGGCCATTGCAGGTGAGTGACCCTTACCACAGGCAGGCATATGAGGCGCTGCATAGGTGCACCCACACACACATGCACACACGCACAAAACTACAAAATGAAAATTTTTTAAAATTACAGATCAGCAGGGGCTTGTGTAGGGTCCCAGTGGGGTGTGGATGAGAGGGACCTATAGGTGACAGACCTGCCTTGCATCTTGACTGTACCAAGGTCAATATTGGTTATAATATGTCTGGTTTTGCAAGCTGTCACTTTGGGGGTTTCTCTGCATTATTTATAATCTAAAAGCTTGAAAGAAGATCTCCAGCCCTAGTCCGAGGTGAGCAATTAGGAGTGCACTGCCCTTAGTACAGAGCTATCAGCTGCCCAAGGCAGAGGAGAGGTGATGGGGTACAAACACCCAGCAATCCACAGTCTCACAGGGCAATCGCTACACAAAGATCCAATGAAAATGGAGCCTATGTAAGACTGAGCGTGGAACTCACCACACATATAGAGAGCTTCATGAGCCCAGACCTCATCCACAGGGCAAGCCACACCTCCAGGTAATCTGCTGACTGTTACTCTTTCAGTTGGGGACCTATATGCTTAGAAGTATGACTCCTTCCACCACATGCATGCTGGCCACTCACCTGTGTGGCCGGGTGCTGGATGGCTAGTCCCCGAAGAAGCCTCAAGATAAATGGCAGAGCTGGACGAGACAAAAACTTTTTCCAAATGTCAGCGTCCAAACTGCAAAAGAGAGGAAAGCACATCAGCAGCTGGAGAAGCAAAGCACCTGGACACCAACTGTGAATGTCATGGAGTTGCACTAAGAGTGAGCTCAGCTGTACTCTGGAAGGCAGCACAGGACCTGCCAGCTCCCCTCAGGGGAGGACACAGGGTACACAGGACCATGAGGGAAACAGCAAAGGACAGAGTGGGGCATCTTACTTCTTAGCACTTGGGATGTGTTTTTTCATGTAGTGCAGGGCATTCTGGGTGATGCCCCTCTGCAGGATCAGGTCCTTCAGCTGGTGCCCATTACTGTTGTTCTTAATGCCTGCAGCAATTTTGCAGAAGCAGTCCAGGAAGACTTTATCGTCACCACTGTGATCTTCATCGTACCTAGGGACAGCAGAGACTGGTGGTATAAAGGTAGAACCCAAACCAATCATAATATCCTCTTGGTTAACAACCAAAAACCACCTACAGGATTTTAGTCTAAATCCCTCCTAGGGACATGAAGCCCCTCCCGCCTGGCTCCTGTACTCTCCCTCTTGAAACACTACAGGAGCTGACAGGTTCCTTGGCTGGGCAGACAGATAGGGAAAAAGGCCCTTGGCAGGTGACTATATTCTAATCCAAGATGGCAAAGGAGATGACCCCACTTCCTCCTCCTTCCTGGCCTGGGTGAAGTTTCCAGCCGGCAGGCTGGCTTGGCGGGCTTTCTGGGATCTGAACAGTACCGGATGCATGTGGAGTGTCCTCGCCTTCATTCAAGCTGACCAGTCATGGACTCTGGGCGAGCAGGCTTCCCCCACTCAACAGAAGTCCAGCTCCCACCAGAACTGCGATTTCCCAGCTCAGGACTCCCCTCCTCCCAGAGAAGTCTGCTCGCTCTGCTTTCTTTCCCTCTCACTTTGAAACCAACACTATTCTTTTAAACCCTTGTCTGCCTTTAATTCTTTAATTAGCAGAGAAAAGGAACCCAGCACCCCCAGATGGCATCTCTCGTCTGCTCTGTGCTCACTGGCACCATTCTTTTGCATTGTCATGCTTTTACACATGCAGTTCTCCCACCCTGTCATGCCTCTTCCCATCTCACACACCTCCCTGCTCTCCAGGCTAGTTATTACTGTAGCACACTGTGATTCAATTACTGCCCCTGACCAGACAGAGTCCCTAAAAATGCCAGGCATAAACACAAACATGCAAAAGAAACCCAGCCTCACAGAAGAAGGTGGGATTTGGGGGCGAGCCCAGCACTTACTTGTCAAAGTTGCAGTAGGGCTTAAAGCGCTCCACCAGGATCTGCATCTTCTCCACCTCTCCAAAGGACAGGTAAGGGATGATGCGGAGCAAGCCCTGGAGGACACTGGGGTTGGAGCGGACGAAGGTACTGTTGATCTGGTCCAGGAGCATCACAAGTTGATCCTTGTCACCTGTGAGGAGGAGGTTGCCCTGCAACAGAGAAGATACTAGAAATCAGGACTGTGGTTGACTTTATAGCCAAAGTTCTGCCACTCCCGCCAGACACAGAACTGCTCCTAGGCCTTCCTGGGGGTTAACACGTAGGGCAGGTTTCCCTGGATAAATGAGCTTCCAAGTTTTAGTGATGGCAACCAATCTCCTGCCCTCATGAGAATGGAGACTGTGGACATGCACCTGGACCCAGGTCTGGCTAAATCACCAAGCCTATGATGGCGGAGCAAGTTCAGGAGGCTGAACCTGGGCTCTAGTAGCATGCTACTCCTCAGGGCTTGCAGCCTCCTCAGCTGGGAGAGGAAGGGTGGAAGTAGATAGGCCTAGATCCCATTCCTGAGTACTTCCAAGTGGAAGAGCAACACTAATGGCCAGGCTCCAGTGCAATGGCATCACCATTAGTGGAGCCTGTCCACTCCTGACTTGAACCAGTTAGGCCATTCAGGTTGAGCTCAGTTAGCTTCAGACAAGCCTGCCTCCCAGATTTGTGGGTGGAGGAACCAGACTCACTCACCTTGTCCTCACTCAGAGGCTCCGCATTGGACTCATCTAGAATGATCTCCATGATGCTAAGCACCTGCTCAGCCACAGCTGCACCCCCGCTGTCCTTGCTCTCTTGCTCAGCTACCAAGGCCTGGAGGAGGAGGAGACCCAGTCACTCTCAGGAGACTCTCACTGCTGATGACCTCTGCTGCCTGCTCTGACCTTAAGGTCCAGAGATGGTGTGCATGTCTGACAGTGAACATGTTATATCCGGGTGTTATTCTTGGCTGGCTGCCTCAAAAAGAGGTTCTACTCTCCCACTGGTGCTGAGAATGGACTGCTTTAGGGACTGCCTTCCTCTGACCAGTGCTCAAGCCAAGGGGGATAATACCTCTCGGGTATCATGCCAGTAGCAATGGTGAGTAAGGGGCAGTCAGAAAGACCCAAGTTGGGCTGTCCCCGCCTCTAGCACTGCCTAGCCTCCCTCTTCCATCATTTGTGGCCCACACTCCTTACCAAGTTTAGTGTCCCCAGCATGACATTCAAAGTGTTCATTTCTAGCTTGACCAGCTGCTGCCGGTTGACTTTCACCTTCACACAGTAGCTGAACAACTTCAGCAGTACCTGACAAGAGAAGCCAGCCCAAGCTCGTGAGCACCTACATGTGTAGGATGGGCAAGCAGGAGCAGGCATCTGAAAAGTGCAATCGGAAGGTGCTCTTCCCCAAGTGCAGGGACAAGAGTAAGATGGCTGGGCTTACTCTTACAGGACACAGTAAGATGGCTAGGCTCACAACAGCTCAGCATTCTAAGTGGTAACATTCTTCAGAGGTCACCTACTATCCTAAACTATGGCAGATGCAGTCCTGGAGAAATCCCAGCACTACTGAAGAATATAGACAGAATGAGACTCTGAAGCTCATAGCCCAGGAGCTCAGAACCTGGAATGTCATTTGCAACAGGCACAGTAACATTTGTCCTCATTCATCCTGGAAGAGGAAGATTCCAGAAAAATATTTACAGTGCCTCTGTAACCTGTGGCCCTCTGACATCGGGATGAGACAGGTAGATGAAGGTGCAACAAAATTCTTCAACATGAGCAACCATTAAAAAAGTAATAGAGCCAGGCATGGTGGTAACGCCTTTAATCCCAGCACTTGGGAGGCAGAGGAAGGAGGAGCATCATGAGACACATAGTGAATTCCACGTCAGCCTGGGCTAGAATGAGACCCTACCTCGAATTCCCCACTACTCCAAAAAAATAAGGGGGCTGGAGAGATGGCTCAGCTGTTAAGGTACTTGCTTGCAAGGCCTGATGGCCAGGGACTAGAGAAATAGCTCAGCAGCAAAAGTAATTGTTTGCAAAGCCTGATGTCCTGGATTCAATTCCCTAGCACCCACATAAAGCCAGATGTACAAAGTGGCATGGGTCTTAAGTTTGTTTGTAGCGGCTAGAGGCCCTGGCATGCCCATACACATACACACTCTCTCTCAAACAAATAAATAGACAGGAGTGGTGGTGCACAGCTTTAATTCCAGCACTCAGGAGTAGGAGGATCGCTGTGAGTTCAAGGCCACCCTGAGACTACACAGTGAATTCCAGGTCAGCCTGGGCTAGAGCCACACCCTACCTCAACACCCCCCCCCCCCAAAAAAAAAAAAAGGAGATGGGATTGATCCAAGTGTAGCTATTTGGGGAAAGGCAGTACGACTCTGGTTCCTCTGACACCTAAAGAGGTATCACAGAAGGCTGCCATCACCCTGGTTTGGTGGGGAGCAGGCCAGGAGCTCAGGAGGCTTAGGTGTGGAGAACTACTGGCACTGATTGGATGACCATGCTGCCCTCTAGTGATAAGTGCACAAAAGAAAGGCCATTTGGTGCTAACCCAGCTTAGAAAGGATTGTCTCCCAGTGCTGCCCCAACTCAACTTCTAACTCACTGTTAGAAGATGGCGGCCCTGCTTGAAGTCCTTGATTCCTGCCAGTCTGTTGAGCATGCACTCCAGACCCCCACACTGGGCCATAACACCAGCCATTTTATACACTTCTTCTTCATCCTCTTCTTCATCTGTAGAAGGGACACCAAGAGGAACAGAGGGGAAGTGAAGATGGGAATAAAACGGTGTCCAGAATGAATGGCGCAGCCCTTCCCAGGTAAGAGCTGGTGGCCCTTTCCATATCTCCAATGCAGGCACAGCAGCAAAAGGGTCAGTGGTGGAGGCTGACCTACATGCTCTCACTCCTGTAGGAGCCTCACTCAGCTTCAAGTCAATAAAGTTATCTGTTCAAACAGGAAAATGCAGGCAACTACTACTGTCAGTGGAGCAAAAAGAAACCAAGGTGAAAATAAGCTTGAATCTAGTTTGTGGCTAACTGCATTTCCCCTTAAGGCTCACTGTTTCCACCTTGGAAGAGTCCTGATCAAGCCACTAGGCCCAGTCCCCACTAACTACCCATTCTCAAACCCCAAGCACAGCCCCAACTGTAGAAAGGGCCATACCTGTGGTGGAGTCCAGTGACTCAATGAACTCCTCAGTGGCGTCCCCCAGCAGCCCCCGCATTCGATAAACGATCCTCATGGGTTCTCCCTGAACAGAGAAAGTTGGAAAAGGGTACTTATCAGTAGGCCCAGTACAGATGTGTCAAGGACCCTGACCTTGCTTAATGCCTTGACAATGTGGGACCTCTAGATTTTCTAAGGCCAGAGCCACATTTCCCTGACTCCAAATGCCCTTAAGTCACTCAGGAGGCTAGTTTTAGTCAGTGTCTACTACAGGCCAACGCTATGGGACACACTTTACAGACACCACCTCATTATAGCACCACAAACTCTGGACGTTTCCAGAACCCCTCACCAATGTGAGGAGCAAATGATTGTCAATATCTAATGTGCCTCAGAGCTTAAAAGAGGAGAAGCCCACATGTGGTCTTGGCTGGAATTTTCCATGTGTGTCGGGGTTATCCTTGCATCATTCCACGTGGCTGCTAAGATGCCAGTGGAAGATGCAGTTGCTGGGAGTCTTTAGCCTGTCCCTCTGTCAAAAATGCTGTATTGACAGCAGGCAGGCAGGAAATAGAACCAGGATTTCCAGCACAGTCGGAGCACAGAAAGAAGGGAAGCACAAGGTATTGCAAATTAAAGGTCAACACGTACAGTTAGATGGGTCAATGTATTTTCCTAAAGTCCGCAGAAATTCAGGGACAGTTTGCTAGGATTCCCTGGTACCCTGGGTTTGCTATAACTAGGCTACATATTGGATTCATTTACTAAGACTCTACCAGAAACAAGGGAAGGGAAGGAATGAGAACAGAGAGACATGGAGTGGAAAGTAAAGACAGGAAGAGAGAAAAGAAGGAACAAGGATCAAGGACCAAGAAAAGAGGGAAAGGGGCAGAGGAATGGTGAAGACATTTCTTTAATGGATAATAGTTTTAAGGTGGCCAAAGCACCCGAGAGCTGTTTCCCTCACTTCCCTTGCCTGCCCTTTCCTCAACTCTACAAGCAGTAAAACAGCAATGAGGCTACTAGGCAAATACTCTGGTGGGGAATGCCACTGGGATGTGTCTGCATAAAAAGGCCCGAGACAGTAAGTCTGGCCTCAGGTCTGTGGGTTCACTCTTGAGTGCCTGCAGCTATTTGACCATCATTAGTCAGATGCCTCAAAAGGCAGCCAAGACAGGGGTTGTCTTCACACACCCACAGAGCAAGGCAGTAAAGCTGTTATAGCTGCTGTAACTGGGTAAGTAGTGATGAGCAACAGCTCCTCCTGGTAAGCCTGCTTAAGTTAGAAAAGAAGACCCACACCTCCCAGCAAGAAAGCAAACACATACCTCATTTGTGGTGCACCAGACCTTCTTGTAAACTTCGGCCACAGGAAGGTCCAAACTAATAATTTTGTTATTCACTAGAAGCTAAACAAAAAAGTAGGTGAGGATGTTATTACAAATAATGGTAAGACTAGTATGTTTCAAGATCAAAGGGTGCTGAAGGCCCATCGCTCACTATTTTCATTTGCAATGAGACTATCAACACTCTTGCTCTAGGAAAACTGCATATACGTGCACATGACCTAGCACTCTGTGCACTGTCAGGGACAGGCACCCTTAATCCCACTGTGGCTTCAGGTCACCACCCAAGAAGGCTCCTTTCCTTTTAGCCACGTAATTGATAAAACCAGACCCAAAAAGCTATCTTCCAGAAGGCATCAGACTCAGCCATAAAACTGCACAAGGGCTAAAACTTGGGATTTTGGAAGTTCCATCACCTTCTGCCAGAAGTAACAGTAATAAAAATCTACCATCACTACCACTGACATCTTTAACCACTTGCTTATTTCACACTAGGCGTTAGGAAGAGCTCGTCACAAACCATTAACTTGAACAGGCAAAACAGGACAACAGGAGTCATTAGCCCCAGTTCACCATCAAGAGGAGGCCGAAGCAATCCTGAATGGTTAGTTAGCTTCTAAGAAGCAGCACCTGGACTTGACCCAGCACCTGCCTGTGCTCCTTACCTCCATCCCACTGTCATCCTCCAGGAGAGCCACCAGGTCACAGTCCTGGCATATCTTGTTCTTTATGTCCCTCATAAGTGGCCCAATGCCCGGCTCATTGCTGCTATATGGGTTCCCGGGCATTCTGCCCTGTAAGAAGTCTTCCTGTTGGGGATCCTTCTCCAGGGTCACAAAGAACTCTGTGACTTCATTCTCCTCCTTCAGGACACAGAGAAGCATGTAGGAGATGTGGCAGCACAGGCAGAGATTCCCACCACACTGCCTGTTCTGTGGGTACTCTGAGGGAAACACATCAACCATATTGCGCCCTCACACATTAACAATATTAAAGGACAGGTGGCTCAGAGCTCATTATAAACAGCTTCCACCGAGAATCCAAGTAGCCTGAAACAGCAAGACTCTTCTGAAACTCCAGGGTGGCCCAGGAGAGAAAACCTAACCCAACAAGGAGACCAGGAGCAAGTACACTCCTCTCATAAGAAGCTAATAATGACTGTCACTGGTGATCTGATGTGGAGAAGGCTTCTCTCTGTGACAGTGCCAAGTAAGCCACCCCAATGCCCTCTTGTGGTAACGGAAATCAAGAGGCTGGTCTCTACACAGACCGTGCTTCCACATGGCTCAGGTCGGGGGAAGACACACAAGCCACATATACACACAAGCCAAAGTGCAGAGAAGGACCAGGCGACAATATGTCCATCCACTCTGCTCCAAGACAGCATGCTGGATTGATATTCAATGAAATTTTGGCAATAGGATGTTAGATCTAATTTTTAAAAAAGATTAATCTTGCCAGACATGGTGGCACACGTCTTTAATCCCAGCACTTGGGAGGCTGAGGTAAGAGGATTGCTATGAATTTGAGGCTAGCCTGGGGGTATAGATTGAGTTTCAGGTTAGCCTGGGTTAGAGTGAGAGAGGAAAAAGACCGAGGCTGATCACTGGGTTTCCCATCACTAGGAAAATGG
>PVHP010045253.1:0-13721 GCA_004024765.1 Zapus hudsonius | reverse complement strand
TCTCTGTCTGTCTGTCTGTCTGTCTGTCTGTCTGTCTGTCTGTCTGTCTCTCTCTCTCTCTCTCCTTAAAGATAAATTAAATTTAAAAGTTTTTTCAAGGGCTGGAGAGATGGCTCAGCGGATAAGGCACTTGCCTCCAGTGCCTAAGGCCCTGGGTTCAATTCTCCAGGACCCACATAAGCCAGACCCACAAGGTGGTGGCCCTGGTGTTCTCTCTCTGTCTCTCACTCTCCCTCTCTCTCTGTATCTCTGCTTGAAAATTAATAAATAAAATATATTAATAAAAAAGTTTTTTCAAATAATAAAAATTAGAAATCATACCATCCATCCATCTATCTATCTATCTATCTATCTATCTATCTATCTATCTATCTATCTTGAATTACTAGGCTTCTCTGAGGAACCCAGATCCTCCTGGATCTCAGGTAGGAGAGGAGAAAAGACTGTTCTCACACCAGGGAACCTCTGAACTGAGGTGAAAATGAACTTGAACTACCAAGCTGAGCCCTGTCCCAACTGCACTGGCAGAAGAAAGGGCACGGATCCCCTGTCCACCGATGCCTATCAAGCATACTGCATGATGGGAATGGAGGGAGAGAAGACTACCCAAGCTGAGCAAGCACTGCCCACCCCACCCCCAACCACCCAAGCAGCTGCTTTCACAGAGGGTCACAGCAGGCTCCCTGCTGTCCAGGCTCCTGGAAGGGAAGAGCCAAAGCAAGCTTGGGGCCAGGCTCCCAGGTCCTGCTTAGTTCAAAACGAGGTCTCCACAGATGTGTAAAGGCTAAATTTGTATTTCACCCTGTCAATGTAGGAGGCGAGAGCCCTGCATGAAGAAGCAATGGTTTGAGGAAGTGGTGGTCCAAATAGGCAGCTGGTTCCCTCTCTGAGCCTGACTGTGTGTGATTTAATATGAAGACAGTACAGTCAGAATCCTACACATTGTTGTCCCATACAAAACATGCTCAGAGTGTGACAAGTTGGACCTCTCTGATGTGAGAGGCTTTGCTTTCTGCCCAGCAGGAGAAATCCCCAGCATCCATCCACACTCATGACAAGGCCAAATATCCAAATATTCCAACGTGATCCCATACATCAAGTTCCAAAGCGTGACACTTATGAATACTCAGGAATGACTATGAAGCCATAGCAGCTGCCCTTGGTCATTACTCTCCTGCTTTCTCTTAATAAACTAACACAAAGAAAGACACCAGTGTCCTTATAAAAAAAATAGCCTGAGAAAGAACTAGTTCAAAACTTTAAGGTGACAGTTTAACACAGATCTCAGTGTCCTGTTTGATTTTATAACTGATAATGAGGTTAATGAAAATGCCAACAAGAACATTTTTTCATTCATAGGTAGATAGAGATAGATAGATAGATAGATAGATAGATAGATAGATAGATAGATAGATAGATGGATAGATGATTGATAGCTATAGATAGATGATAGATAGATGATACGAGGTAGATAGACATGTGCATGTGTCAAAAGCTATACATTGCAGGCAGGACTGGAGGTGTAGAATCAGAGGAGGACTCAGTGGAGAGACTTATCTAACACGAGCAATGCCCTGGGTTCTGTCCCCGGCACCATAAGGAGCATTGGACATTGCTAATAACAAACTGCATATTTCTTCAAAAGAAAGTAAGATACCAAAATAAAAGAAGGATAAAGCCATTTCCCCTTTGTAGCTCTCAAATTCACTTTTTGGTGTTTTTTTATTTTTTTCAATGTAGGGTCTTGCTTTAGTCCAGGTTGACCTGGAATTCACTCGGTAGTCTCAGGGTGTCCTTGAACTCATGGCGATCCTTCTACCTCTGCCTCCCGAGTGTTGGGATTAAAGGTGACTATGCCCTGCTCTTTTCCTTTTTTCTCTCTCTTTTCCTTTTTTTAAGACTTCAGATGACAAGTCATCAGGGTTCACAGCAGGTGAGTTAGTTCAGCCCAGTATCTGGAAGAATATGCATCCATACACTCTCCCTAGGCTCCCTGCCTTTTACCCTTCCCTTGCATATTCATCAATAATTAAAATGCTGACTGCAGACACCAGTTTTTCACACCAGCCCTTCCACTTGCTGCCTTTTCTCTGCAAACATGACCTGTCATCACCATTAAAGTGACAGAGAGACCAGGAGGAGGCGAACCCAGACTCACACAGAAATGCATGCACCTCTGTCTATTCAAGTAAAAGGAAGTGAGCAGAGGCAAGAAGAGAGTGTGGGTGCGCACATAACTATGTAAGCCTGACGAGAAAACATCCACCAAGCCAAATGCCCCCTCTGTCTCTCCCTGCAGGAGAAGCTGCCCTTACCATTCTGGACCACGCTGATGAGCGTGACGATGGCCAGCAGCACAACATTGCCCACGGTCTCTTGATCCATTCTGGCCTTGCTTCAGGCTCTCCAGAGGGAGCTGCTCTGGCCCCAGGACTACACCCTCCTGGTGCAGGAAGGGGAAGTGCTGGCCTACACTCTGAATTTCATCATTACACAGTTACACAGTACCGCCTGTTCTCCTTCTCCTCCTTTTCTTTTTCTTTCCTTTTCTCTCTCTTTCTTTTATTTTTTAGCTATTCTTTAAATATTTTTATTTATTTATTTGTAAGTAGAGATAGAAGAGAGACAGAGAGAATAGGCATGCCACAGCCTCCAGCTGTTGCAAATGAACTCCAGATGCATGTGACACTTTGTGCATCTGGCTTACATGGGTACTGGGGAATTGAACTTGGGTCTTTAGGCTTTGCAAGCAAGTGCCTTAACCACTGAGCAATCTCTCCAGCCCTCTTTCTTTCTTTTAATTAGCCACCAAAGTGACTGGAGTGTGGCTGAGTGTGGCCTGTGAAGAGAAGCAGGGCTTGGGGAAGCAGAGATGGGAAGGAAACACATTCTCTCATGGGCAGTCTTCCTGAGAGTTCCAGGGAGGAATCTAGACTCCCAGGCCTGACCACCCAGAGGATCCAGGAGCCACTCATGCTGGCAAAGAGAAAGAAGAGAAGAAAATGTGAAATTTTTAAAGAGTATATACAGCATCAAAAAGGTCTGTCTTCTGAGAGTATGCCCTTTGTTTCTTCTTTTCTTTTTTAATTAATTGTTTGCAAGCAGAGAGAAGAAGAGAGAGAGAGTATGCCAAGGCCTCCAGCTGCTACAAATGAACTCCAGATGTATGCACCACTTTGTGCATCTGGCTTTATGTGGGTATTGGGGAATTGAACCCAGGTCGTTAGGTTTTATAGGCAAGCGCCTTAACCACTGAGCCATGTCTCCAGCCCTCCCTTGTTTCTTGAATTCCTAGTGGGTGGAGGAGTGACAATACAACATTGGACTCAGAGTAACAACTGGGATGGGTGGATGGATGGATGGATGGTGATGAGTATGAGGTTGCTGGTGTCTCCTTTCCTGCAGACAAATATATATATATGAATCCTGGGGAGATGGCTTGGAAGTCAAAGGCACTTGCTTGCAAATCCTCCTGGCCCCGGGTTCAATCACCCAATACCCACGTAAACGCAGATGCACAAAATAACATGAGTCTAGAGTTTGTTTGCAGAGGTAAGAGGCCCTAGCACACCCATATATTCTCTCACACACACATAAACAAATACAAATATAAAAGACAAAAATACTATATATGTATATGCATATACATACATATATGCTATCCATATATAGAAAAGAATTAAGTGAGATTGAAAATAAACCAAAGAATATAGCAAGTCAGAAATAGTGTTATCAGATAACTTCAAGGGAAACTTCCAAATGAAGACTGTCAAACATTGCTTGTAGAAACACCTTTCCTGGATTATTTTTAAACCAATGAGAAGAGTAGAGTTTCCACAGGCACTGAAAGTGGACAGGCAGACCTGATGAGTGAACACGGGGCTCTCCCAATGGGACAGCTTTCTCAGTGGAAGCAGCCGTCCTGCTTCCAGGAAGTGCAAGATTCCCAAACGCAACCACTTGACTTCTCATCTAAACCTCACTTTGAAAGAGAATGCTGGTCACTGTCATGGGTAGCAGAAGGGATCGGCATGGCAGCCTGGGGAAGGGCCTGAAGGGGACGAAGTTAAGGTCCCACAGACCAGCTTGCATATCTTCAGTAACTGGGAGGCATGTTTACATGGTTGTGTGCACTGCTTAGGTACACATAGAAGCCGGTAATTGGGTGTGACACCCCCAGTACCTGAAGTACTTTCTAGAACAGCGTAGATGTCAGTCAGTGTTCTCCAGAAGGCAGACCTATATATTGATTTATTATGAGCCTTAGTTCACAAGTCCAATGAGTTGCCACCTGCCAGCTGCAAACCCAGGAAAGTGATGACAGTTCAGTCACAGCCCCAAAAGCCAATGTACAAGGCCAGGTCTGGTTCAAAAGCCAGAGAGCCTGTATATCCACTCTGGTGTTGTGACTGTCCCATACTTAAAATCCCAGACTGAGAGCTCCAGGTTTTAAAGACTTTGATGTCTTAAAGCTCACCCCATCTCCTTCCTGCTCTAGTGGGCATGTTTGGAGTGCAAACCCGTGCCCAGTGTGTGCATACAGAAAAACCATGCCCCCAAAGTGCAAGAAGGTACCCTGGACATCACCAGGAATCTCCCCAGCCGTGTGGGAGACAGGAAGGGGCGGCCCCTTGCTTGTTTCCTAAACCTTCCAGGGAGAAAACGTCCAGCCATTTCACTTCAGAAGGCCGACAAGACCCCTGATAGGTAGGTGGACTCCCCCACCCCCATTCCTGTGAGGTCCCTAGAGTCACCCAAATGAATATAGAAAGCACGTGCTGGTGACGCGAGTCCACTTCACCCAGGAAAAATGTGTCAGCCTAGATGGGCCATTAAATCACAGAGCGCCCATTAAGATTCTGGCCGTGGATGCAGAGGCGCACTTATCAGAGGTGAAGCATCTAGAAAACGCCATTCATCTCAATTGAGAGCTGCTGAGACAGAATGAAAATGGCAGGGGCACAGGGCAGCGGGGAGGGGGGGGGCTGGCTGGGATTCCAGCGCAGCAGCAGCTCTGCTCCCGGCATGACCCCTGCACCCCCGCATCCCCAGGATCTTATGCAGCACCCTTGAATCCCTGCATCCCCAGGTCCTCACACAGCACCCCTGCATCCCTGCACCCCTATATCCTCAGGGCCTCACACAGCACCCCTGCACCCCCAGGGCCTCGCACAGCACCCCTTCACCCCTGCATCCCCAGGGCCTCACACAGCACCCCTGCACCACAGGTCCTGGGCAGCTGTGACCAGGAGCCCCTGGCTTGGGATGGGCTCCATGCCATGAACTTTGCAATGGTTCCTCCATACAGCCCTCCAGGGGACAAATGATTCCTACCAAGGCTGGAAACGTGGAGAAGCATGGAGCAGTTTTAGGGTACACCCCCTCCCCAGCAAGTGGAGTCTCAGGGCTTGGTGTTGCAAACACCCTAAGTGCTGCTCTGGAGTCCTGTGTGCGTGTTGGGACTCCATCAGCGCTTAGCCGCCCTCCCAGAAGTTAACGAATTGACCAATGTCTCTCTACTCCTGAAGAGAGTTTTTAAAAGGAAAACACACATTTCACATTCGCTGCAGGAAATCACACATCCTCAAGACACCTGGCCCATTAGTACAGGTAATTTAACAAGAACTACCCATGGCTTCAAGGTCATGAGGTCACCCTCTCGTGCCAGCCCCTGCCTCCAGACCCTCAGACTTAGGCATGAGCTGCAGTCATCCCTGGGTGACAGGTTAGACAAATGTGCTGGGAGTGGGGAAGGATAATTAGCACGTTCATTAATTAGAGCGCTGTTAATGGTTCCACTGTGAAGGACAACCATTTGTCAACAAGATCAAGACAGCTGGGGCCAAGCGGTGACTCTGGGGACAGCAATCCAGGGGTGGCGATGGCACTAACCAGCTGCTGTTTAGGACGGTGGAGGCTGTTCATCACATAGTTCAATGTGCCTTCGTCACCATGGCAACCTGGGGCCACCATGCCCTGCTATCAGGAAACAACATTCCTATAGCCTCCCTACCTTCTCATCTCATCACATCCTTCCCTTCCCTCCCCTTCACTTCCCAGGCAAGCCTGGATCAGCCTCAATTCAGCGGAGCTTCATCTGTATCTGCTGCTGAGCAAGAGACCAGGAGGTGAGCTCAATGCCTAGAGATGCAGGCTGGGGCTAAAGGCACTGATTAAAAAAGAATTTTTGTTTTTTTCCACCCACCCCCCATTTCAGTTGATCCAAAGAATATTCAGATCAATATTTATCTGAAAGATAAATAATATGAACAAATAAACCAAGCATACTTTGTCTCAGATGTCACAGGAAAATGTTTAGTTTCGTTTTGGTTTTTCAAGTTAGGGTCTCGCTCTAGCCCAGGCTGACCTGGAATTCACTCTGTAGTCTCAGGCTGACCTTGAACTCACAATGATCCTCTTATCTCGGCCTCCTAAGTACTGGGATCAAAGGTATGTGCCACCACACCTGGTGAGAATCTTTTTAAAAAATTTTTTTTATTTATTTGGATGCAGAGAGAGAGAGAGCGAAGAGAATGGGACCTCTTGCCACTGCATTCTATGAGTGTGAATAGGTCTTGCAATGTGTTGTGCACGTAAACAAAGGCAAGGGCTGGAGAGATGGCTCAGTAGTTAAAAGGCTCTTGTTTGCAAAGCCTGCCAGCCCAGGTTCAATTCCCCAGTACCCCAGTAAAGCCAGAAGCACAAAGTGGCACGTGTGTCTGGAATTCTTTTGAAGCAGCAAAAGGCCCTGGTATGTCCATGTTCTCTCTCTGTCTCTGTCTCTGTCTCACTGTCTCTCTCTCTCTTAAATAAATAAAAGCAGGAAAGCACTCCCTTGCACCTTAGCTTTGCTTGTAGGCCCTAAAGGAAGAGATCTGAGAAGGGCACAACTCCGTTCTAATGGGATTAAAACTCATGACGTTTGGCTTCTGTGTGTAGCTCAGTGGTTGAATACATACTTAGGCAGATGAAGCCCTTGGTTCAATCCCCACCACTGCCAAAAAAAAAGATTATATATGCACAGTTTCATGCTTTGACAAAGCAATTCAACAAGGAAAGTCTTTTCAACAAAGATTCTACAATTGGTCATGCATATGAAATGAATTGTGACTCTTCCCAGAAGTTACACAAAATAATATTACTACATGAGTTTTACATGTAAACATAAAAGCTGAAACCACTAACCATATAGAAGAAAACCCAGGAGAAAGTCTTTATGGTCATAAAGAAGGCAAATATTTCTTGGATAATACAAAAATCACATATCATGTAAGAAAAACATCAATAAACCAGGCTTCATCAAAATTTTAAACTTAACGCTCTTCAAAAGACACTACTAGGCTAGGAATATGGCTCAGCAGTTAAAGGCACTTGTTTGCAAAGCCTGATGGTCTGGGTTTGATTACCCAGTACCCACATAAAGCCAGACACACAAAGTGATGCATACATCTGGAGTTTGTTTGCAGGGACAAAAGGCCCTGGCATGCCCAACGACTCTCCTCCCTCTAATAAATAAATTTTTAATGGACATTTATTATTTGATTAAAAATACACTAGCTAGACATGAAAGTGTGACCCACTTTTAGCAGTTAAAGGTGCTTGGTTGCAAAGCCTAATGACCCAGGTTTGATTCCCCAATACCCACATAAAACCAGATATACAAATTGTTGCACACATCTGGAGTTTGTTTGCAATGACAGGAGGCTCTGCCCCACCTACCCCCCCTCTCTCTCTTGCTCAAATAAATATTAAAAAATAAAATTTTAAAATAAATCCACTAAAGCCAGGTAAGGTAGTGTGCACGCCTTTAATCCCAGCACTTGGGAGGCAGAGATAGGAGGATCACTGTGAGTTTGAGGTCACTCTGAGACTATATGGTGAATTCCAGGTCAACCTGGGCTAGAGTGAGACCCCCCACCCTGGAAAAACCAAAAAAAATCACTATACTGTTCTATCAGGCCACCTGCTTCACTGTAAGATCAATGAAACCATGAACAGAAACACATTCCTGTATTTCTTTAGCTATAAAATTACCCCTTTGTCCAGAAGCAATGGTGGTGGGAAAATAAAATGGGGTGCATGGATGTGGACTTGGCAGGAGCATTTTAGTAGGGGAAAGTAAATTTCTACTCAGAGAAAATGTCAGTGAGAGTGAAGACAACATGCTACCCTTTCCATGATGGACGTGGTCCAGTGTAATTAATCTTCCCCTAAAGAAGAGAGACTCTGGTCACCTCCTCAGGCCCATGGAACAGTGCCATATTGCCATAGATTCCTACTCTTGGCAGGTTGAACACTCAGCTGTAGCTCAAGCCAAATTAGCCTTGTTGAGCGGAAATCCATTTCACTGTGACCCTGCATATAGTCTGTCTCCCCTGGCCTTGGATTTGCGAGCACATTTGGACCAAGGTAACTGGAGTAAGAGATTAGATTATAATGCCAGGTGGACCATCTTGTCCACCTGGTTATTAAAATCCTTATCCACTCTGGCTATTTTGTGGTATTCATAGGGGATACATATTCTCACATTTTGTGACATTCGGAGAATTCTATCCATAGACCTCTTCCCCACTTTCCTAAGGTCGTGTGTTCAAGTTCCTACATCAAGCTAAACCATTAGCCAGTGTCTATGAATTAGTGAAGTCTGTTCTTATGACCATGTTTTCTTTCAGGCAAAATGAACACACACTGGTACTTCTCACTATTGAGGAGATTTTCCTTTGCCCCTGCAACTTCAGAGGCACTTGGGGCTGTCCTGTGGTCACTGCCCACTTGCCTGGTGACGTGTACATGCACAGTCCAATTTCGTCTTCCCCAGTCAGTCACAGGACACTACACGAACTTGAATGAAATGAATGCTTGTACTACATGACAATACAAAGTATTTGTGCTTGCAGGACCCCCGTGTGCCCAATCTCGTACATACCACTTCCCTGTGATAATGAAATGCTATGTGTACTTTAACATCCTGGCTTGGGTCACATGACATTTGTTCATGATGGAAAACAGGTACACAAGGTAGTGCAGTGGCCCATGGTGATATAGTCGGTGTTTATTATCAAAAGTAGACCAGCTTTCTCAAAATGAGACTGTGTGTCTTCAAAGGGTAGCGTGTATCTTTGTTATAAAATCCTTGGGAGCTAGGCTGCAATTCTCCTGGAAAAAGATCCCAGCAGCATCCATTTCTTCTCTGACACATCAAGCATCATTGGATCAGTTACATCTAAGGCCCAAGTACCAGACAACTTGCCTAAGCATGAATTGCTCTGTGTTCTAAGGCAAAACTGGAAAAAAAAAATATATATATATATACACACACATATATATACATATACATATATATATGATTTATTTATTTATTTGAGTGAGAAACAGAGAGAGAGAATGGGCTCGCCAGGACCTCCCACCACTGCAAATAAACTCCAGATGCATACGCCACCTTGTGCATCTGGTTTTACATGGGTGCTGGGGAATCAAACCCGGGTCCTTAAGCTTTGCAGGCAAAGCCCTAATTTTTTTTATTGTCCATAATGAGTTACATTATTTAACAAGCAAATGATGAGTTGTTATCCCCAGTTCCCCAATACCCCTCTTCCCCATCCACAATTGGCCAGATATCCTCCTCCATGGGCAGTCTGGATCAGTCCTTGGGGCAGAGGACCATTCTCCTGCCCTAAATTTTTAAGTAATACAGTAAATGGGTTCCAATATCATGCTCAAATGCAATAGATGTTGCTCCCCAAATCTAAACATGCTTTTTCCTATATAGTAAGAGAAGCCAGGTGTAATTTTTTTACTTTGGAAGGGTTAATGTGCTCTGCCTAGACCACTGAATTCCTGAGGAATTTTATAACATAAGCAGGCCTAAGAATTCTTTTTTATTTTTTTCAAGGTAGGGTCTCCCTCTAGTCTAGGCTGACCTGGAATTCACTATGTAGTCTCAGGGTAGCCTTGAACTCATGGCGATCCACCTACCTCTGCCTCCCAAATGCTTGGGATTAAAGGCGTACGCCACCACACCGGGCTCAGGCCTAAGAATTCTTGTGGGATATAAACCCATCCCATGTCCACACAAAGAATTGTATTGTATTCAAGGCAGCTTTATTCAAAATAGCCCAAACCAGAAACAAAGTAAATGTGTACTAGCATGTGGATGAATAAACAAATTGTGGTGTACTCTTATGATGGAATTATTCAGTAATAAAAAGGAACAAACTGCCAATGCTCATAGCAGAGGTGAATCTCAAAATCGTATGCTAAGCTAAAGAGACATGCCAAAGAGAAGGTGTTCTCTCATTCCATTTGCGTGAAACTCCAGGAAAGAGATGACAAAAAGTAGATTCGAGCTTTCATGGAGCGGGGCTAGACTATCCCTGAGAATGGCCACCTTTTGGGAGAAACAGAACTGTTCTTGGGTAACTTTCCCACTACAGGCTTATGACCTTCCCAACCATAGGCTTCTGACCAGGTTTTCAGTACCAGGCATGAATTCTCTCCCATAGAGCAGGCATCAAATCAAGAGAGCAGTTGGTTTCCCCCATGACAGACATGCCACTGTTGCACTAGTGATGTGGAATCTAGGGGGAGGGGTTCAGGGATTACCCCAGACCTGTGAACCCCAACTTTTGGGTTCTTTTCTTTTCTTTTTTTTTTTTTTGGTTTTTCAAAGTAGGGTCTCACTCTAGCTTAGGCTGACCTGGAATTCACTATGTAGTCTCAGGCTGGCCTGGAACTCATGGCAATCCTCCTACCTCTGCTTCCTGAGTGCTGGGAGTAAAGGCATGCGCCACCACGCCCGGCGGTTCTTTTCTATTTTAACAAAGAATTGAGAAAACAGACTCTGAAGAGGATAAATTATGAATTGTTAAATTTATTTAGGGAGAAAGTATAAACTATGAAGTAGAACTAAGATCCAGGGAGGACAGTAGCTGAAAGACTCAAGCCAGAGAATTCTCCTCCTTGCCCAGCTGGAAAGGGAGAGGGGAGATGGAGAGAGTCTCCCTCAAAGGCTCCAGAGGAGGCACACACCCATGCATGGAAAGCAAAGCATTCCCTTCACATAAAATATCTGAGAGGGGACTGGAGAGATGGCTCAGCAGTTAAAGTGCTTGCCTGGAAAGCCTAAAAACTCTAATTTGATTCCCCAGTGCCCACACACAAAGTGATGCATGCATCTGGAGTCCATTTGCAATGGTTAGAGGCCCTGACGCACCCACTCTCTCTGTCTCCGCTTGCAACTAAATAAATAAAAATACTTGTTGTAAAAGACCAGAGAGGATTAAGAAATAGTGAAGGAAGGAGCCAGGTGTGGTGGCACTCACCTTTAATCCCAGCATTTAAGAAACAGAGGTAAGAAGATTCCTATGACTTTGAGGCCATCCTGAGACTAGTAAAGAGTGAGAATAGTGAATTCCAGGTCAGCCTGGGCTACAGTAAGACCCAATCTCCAAAAAAAAAAAAAAAAAAAAAAAACACCTCAAGTGACTGAGGCAGGAAGATGGCAAATTTGAGGACAATCTAAGCCACAAAGCAAGTTTGAGACCAGTCTAGACTACACAGTAAGTAATGAAGGAGTTAGGGAGGTGGCTCAGCTCATTAACCTGATGACTCAAGTTTGATTCCTCAGCACCCATGTAAAGCCAAGATACAAAGTGGTGCATGCATCTGTAATCCCAACACGCCTATGACAACGGAAAATGGAGTCTAGAGACTCCAAGGTCTCACACAGAAACAGAATAATGAGAGATAGCAAACTGAGTGAGGCAGCACATGCCTTAAACCCCAGCACTCCAGAGGTAGAGGGAGAAGGATCGCTGTGAGTTCAAGGACATCCTGAGACTACATAATGAGTTCCCAGCTCAGCCTGGGCTAGAGTGAGACCCTACATCAAAAAACCTAAAAGAGAGAGAGAGCAAGAGAGAAAAAAAAGGAAAGGAAAGTGTCATAGTCAGCCACACACCACTGGGATGAATCTTCAAACCATGCACAATTTATGGGCGGAAAGTATTTATTTGTAGCTATAGATACTGGAGAAGTTCCAAAATGCAAAAGAGGCTGCTCCCCTTTCACAGGCCCAAGCAGAGAGTAAAACCCATCACCTACACCACACACACAATAGCAAACAGGCAGAAGGGCCAAGGAGAGAATTCTTCCCCTTTATATAGCCTTAGGGTGGGGTCTTACAACCCTTCCCAAACTTAATGGCTTCCTGAGTCTCTGGAATTTCCTTCCTGCACTGCCCACACAGGAAAGGATGTTTACTTCTAGCTTCTTTGAGCTTCTTTACATCCTGCCCCCTATTGAGAGGCTGCCTTCCTGTAAACATCCTCAGAAACCTACTCATGATAATTAAAAAGATCAAGTTGACAACAAAACCTAACCATCACGGAAAGGGAAGGGAAGGGGAGGGGAGGGGGAGGGGGAGGAAAGGGGGAGAACAAAATTCCCAAGGTTCTGTAATTTCCACAAGCACACCATGGCATGTGATATGTACACCACACAGACACATACATACACACACATACACACACACAACAGACACATGCATACACACACAGATACATAATTTTTTAAAAGAAAAAGAATGAGGCAGGCATGGTGACTCATGCCTTTAATCCCAGCACTTGGGAGACTAAGATAGGAGGATCCCAGTGAGTTCAAGGCCCACCTGTTCCATAGAGTGAGTCAGCCTGTCTAGAATGACACTGTCCCTCTTTCCTATCTCCTGTGGCCTCTTGAGAGAAGAGGAAGAGACGTGGTGATATCAAGGAGGCGCCCAGGAAGCCTAGGCAGTGACTAGAGAACACTGGCCTCGAAGAGGTCCCAGGTATAGCAGCCTCATTTTATTTGGGGGCTGAATTACAACCTCTGTATCCAAGAAGCAAGACAGTGCCCTCAGGGGACACACCCATTCTGTTAGGGATTAAACCAGAGAAGGAAGAGACTGCTTTGATTGTAGTTAGGTCTTTTTTCCATTAACCGAGTTATACAGCATGCAGGAAGATAGAATACTCAGATTAAATGAGTGGGCATTTAAATATTCAAAAGTTCTTTCCAGCAAAATTAGCCTGACCACATTAATAGCATACAGAGAGCATAAGTGTTTTTTGTTCCTATTTTCCTTTTGAATATACTAGCTGAAGACATTATTGGTTATGGTGTTAAATGGATTTCATAACGAACACAGGATGCAGCTAAATTCGTATTACTGTGATTATTTTGATTTAATTTCCTGATTCTTACATGTTTAATTGTCAACTTTTAACACTGCATTAAACATAAGTTTTCAAGGTTTTTAATATGCAATGTTCATATTCTTTTGTGTGATTATTTTGTTTAACCATTTCTAAATGTTGTATTAAGGCTATTTAAAACATAACCCAAGAGATTCTTATATATTTTCTGCACTAGGAACAACATATCTTGAGAAACAATGCAATTTTCACTCTATATATTGCCTGCTGAGAACCATTTAGATATATTATAGGTATGGGGGTGAGGGAGGGGAGAGTAAGTAAACCACAGCATCCAATAATGCACAGTATTATAAAATAAGAAAAATGTCAGGGCTAGAGAAATGGCTCAGTGGTTAAGGTGCTAACCACCAGAGCCTAAGGACCTGGGTTCAATTCCCCAGTACCCACGGAAACCAGATGCACAAAGTGGCACATGCATCTAGAGTTCATTTGCAGTGGCTAGAGGACCTGGCACATCCCATTCTC
>PVHP010045252.1:0-13758 GCA_004024765.1 Zapus hudsonius | reverse complement strand
ATGAGAAAAAAAAAAAGAGGGGCCATGAGTGATAGGGGAGAGAGTCTAAGCCTGTGAATAATTAGATCAATCTGACAACCCTTGGCTCCAACCACCGATTCCTTCCTTCACTGAGCAGTTGACCAAAGCGACCCATGAGGTTCCAACAAGACAGAATTCTGTCAAAACTCTTGAGTGCCCTCCCCAGGCCTGAGGCAAAACCCTGTTACTGAAGAAACCACAGAATGCCATAGGCCAGCATCCAGAGACACTTGGAGGTCCGGAACGGTATCCATCTCCCAGAAGGCAGTTAGTGTAGTGCTGGAAGGCACTGCACAGGCTGCCAGGGGAAACTGATCAACGACAGCTGGAGTAAACAGAGACCACTGACATGAAACACAATCTGCAGCCATGAGTAGGCTGACCACACCTCCTACTGGGAGAGAACAGTGAACCAAGAAAGGAGCACTTGTGTAATGGCGAAGCCTGGGCCTGGGGGAGACAATCAACATCTTTCAAATTTGGCCAAATTTTCCACTTAGTGAGGGGGAACCCTTGTCTGGAACTTGGGATGCAGGGAGATAGACACTGAATCCTGTACTCTTGGGCTCCCAAGACAAGATGCACTGTGGGAGCACAGGGAGGCTACTAAAAATAGAATCTAGGTAATCCAGAATTGTGTTTATTTGTTAACCTACACTGATCTCACTCTCTGATGGAGATTGTGTTTGTATTTTTCAGGATGCAGCAAGAGAGCTGGGGCCCATCTAATCCTACCAACCAACCGCAGGCAGAAAGCTGAGATCCTGGCAAGAGATGAGCCACCACAGTCATATCATGGAGGATCCATATGGAACCCTGCAGAGAATGATGGAATGAACAAGGGACCCACAGCCACAGCCATTCAATCAACACAGGATAAGCCAGTGAGACAGAAACCAATGATTTTCAACAAAAAGAACCCTAAGCTCACAACATTAAAGCAGCCTTAATACTCATCCACCACGACTCAGGGAACTGAGCAGAAGAGGGGGCAAAAAGATTGTGAGAGCCGTGGTGGAGGAGACTATCCAGAGGCATGGCACCCCTCAGTAACAACATACTAGGGCCAGGAGAACCTGGCTGAATACTAGGCTATATCCATGGTCCCCTGTCACAAGGACTCATCCAGAGGACCCATGGAGGAGGATATCCAGCTGATTGGGGATGGGGGAGGAGGGGCATCGGGGACTTCGGGATAACAACTCATTGTTTGCCCACTAAATAATGTAACTCATTATGACAATTAAAAAACAGTAAAAAAAAATAAATAAATAAAATTAATTGCTCATTTTTGGTCACAACAATACAGAAAAAAAGAAAAGGGATAAATTGTATGTATGTGTGTGAGTATATATCAAAATATACTAAAGTAGAAGTTTATGTCCATGCATATTTATTTTCTCAGGACCATGAAAATTGATATAAATTGGCAGAAACCCAAGCCCTAATATTCACAAGTCTAGATCCAGCAATACAACAGCCTAGTATGTTGGTATCAATCATTTCTAAAACAACTCCCTTTAGATGTTAATTGGTTTTTTTTTGTTTGTTTGTTTTGTTGTTTTTTTTTTGAGGTAGGGTCTCACTCTATACCAGGCTGACCTGGAATTCACTGTGTAGTCCCAGGCTGGCAATCCTCCTACCTGGGTTTAAAGGTGTGTACCACCATGCCCAGCTTAAAACAACTTTTTTAATGACTTTTTTAAAAGCCTTGTTAGTGCAATAGGTAGTACATAAAATAAGTCTCATAAAATGAGTTCTTTGAAGAGGTAAACTTCCTAGAAGAGCAATAAAGACAAAACAGCATTGGGCAGGTCCTCTTACTCCTTAGCAAACACACTTAGGAAGACAGGAATAAAAAACAGAGTGTTGCCTGTGTTCTCATATAATAACTTGTAATGTTTGTATGCCTGCAAATAAGGGGAAGTAAGGCTGAGTATAAAGACCACAAGAGGTTGGAAAGGATAAAGGAAAACACGTTGCATGAAAGCAGAAAGTAAGTTAGGTTGGGGGGATACAAGGGTGTAAGGAAAGGGGAAAAGATGGAGGAAGGCAAGCCTCCAAAAATTATATGAAAACACCATAATGAAATTTTAATCTTTGTAAGCCAGTAAATAAATTAACTGAAACAAAAGACAGAGAGAAGCTAATACTTCAACCGACTTTTTTCCTCACAAACTGGAACAAAGCCAACTATTTCCTCTAGCCTTGGCCCTGGGTTGCCTAATTTTATGATAGAAAACAACTTTTTTTTTTTTAAGGAAGGGTCTCACTCTTGCCCAGGCTGACCTGGAATTCACTCTGTAGTTCCAGGGTGGCCTCGAATTCACAGTGATCCTCCTACCACTGCATCCCAAGTGCTGGAATTAAAGGTGTGCACCACCACACCCAACAACATTTTTATAAAAGGCTGTCTTACTTACAAACATAAGACTCTTCAATCTCAGCTATCTCTTCAATGCTGTCTATTCAATGCAGTTCAGTTACCTATCTTTATAAATCTGAGCTTTGGAGCTGGGGAGATGGCTCCATGAATAAAGTTCTCCCTGTTGAGTTCCATCTCCAGACCCCAAAAAGCCATGGCAGGCTTCTGTAATCCCACCATGCTGATACTGATGGGAGGGAAACAGGAGAAATATCTTGGGAAATGTAGCAATGAACGGCAGAGCAAGAATTCAGAGAAAGAAACCCTGCCTCAAACAAGGTGGAAAGGTAGAAAAAAGACCCAACCAAAAGCAGTCCTCTGACTACCACATGTCAAGGCATTTGCATGCTCACATTCACACACACACATACACAAACTAAAAATATCTGAGCTTAGTGGCCCATCACCATCAGTACAAAGCTTTTCAACCCTTATTTTATCATTATCATTTAGCTTTCCCCCCAATCTCCATATTCATCCTCTTGGTAGATGAACCTGCTTCATAAATCAAATACCTTCTGTATTTTGATCTTCCGTCCCTGGAAAGGGGCCTCATTCTACACAATCTTTTTTTTTGTTGTTGTTGTTCTTCGAGGTAGGGTCTCGCTCTAGTCCAGGCTGACCTGGAATTCACTATGTAGTCTCAGGTGGCCTTGAACTCACGGCAATCCTCCTACCTCTGAGTGCTGGGATTAAAGGTGTGCACCACCATGCCCAGCTTCTATGCAATCTTTTATCTCCCTGCCTAGGACTTACTTTATAGCCATCCACTGAGACTCTGGACCCCAGACTCTCCTGCTCTGCAACGTACTCCACCTTATCTTTAGGATAGTCAACATACGTCCCCATCCATTCAACCACCAAAAGTCTTAGTCTTACCTTGTTTGTCCCTTCACTGACCAAAATGTCAACTTATACACACTTAGCTTCGCTTCTACTATTTTCTCAATTTATTGTGGTTCATCTCTTCCATCTCCTATCCTATCTATGGAGTTCAACTCTCCTCATCCTCTTTACTATTAAGTTAAGGTCTTTGGGGTTATTTGTTTCTGTTTTGCTTTTTTTGTTTTCAAGATAAGGTCTCACTCTAGCTCAGGCTGACCTGTAATTCACTGTAGTCTCAGGTTGGCTTCGAACTAAAGGCCATCCTCCTAGATCCTCCTACCTCTGCCTCTCATTGTTTTACTTTTTAAAACAAGAGTTTTGCTAGGCTTAGAAGTCAATCCCTAGCCCAGCCTTTAGTCCAGCACTTAGGAGGCTAATAAGTGAGTTTGAGGCCAGCCTGAGGATAACAGAGTGAGTTCCAGGTCACTCTAGGCTAGAGTGAGACCCTGCCTTGAAAAGGACCACAACAAAAAAGAACTCAATCCTCCTGCCTCCCGAGTAGTATTTACATTGCACATTTGTACCACCACATCCCAACAAGGGGTATTTTCATATATATGAACCACTTCAACTATTCTCTATCAGTGATGTCCCCGTAACCTATTCTTATTCCCTACTGCTACAAGGATTATCTTCCAAAATTTAAACAACCTGTATAACACTTCCCTCTTTCAGACCAGCAAAAACCTAAAAAGAAAATGCATTGTGTTGGTTAGAATATAGGAAAATGGATAGTCTCATAAACTTGTTGAAATTATTAGGAAATATAATATAGGTAAACTTGTTTGTGTTGTATATACCTATTAATCTAGTAATTGTTCTTAGAAATTTACTCTAAGAAACTGAACAAAAGTACACAAAGATATAAGTGCATCATTCTGAGTATTGTCTCCCTTTTTACAAGGAATTGATTTTCAAAATCTCAGTAACTTGGGCCACAGAGATGACTCAGTGGTTATGTGTGCTTCCTGAGCATGAGGTCCTGAGGGGGCCTGAAATCATCTGAGCTCAAATCTCCAGATCCCATATAAACAGCTGGGATGGCCACATGTACCTGTACCCGCAGTCCCACAAAGGGGAGCAGAGACCAGGGAATGTCCCAGGCTCACCCCCCCAAAAAAAAAGTAAGTTCTGGTATCAGTAAAAGACTGGCACAAAAGAAGAATGAGTGGAGGGCTGACTCAGCGGTTAAAGGTACTTGCTTGCAAAGCCTGATAGCCTGGGTTCAATTCCCCAGTACCCATGTGACGCCAGATGCACAAAGGAGTGCATGCATCTGAAGTTCATTTGTATGTGCAAGAGGCCCTGTGCACCCATATTCTGTCTACCTCTTTGTTGCTCTGGCTCTCGTGCTCTCTCTCTCTCTCTCTCTCTCTCTCTCTCTCTCTCTCTCTCTCTCTCTCTCTCTCTCTCTCAAATAAATAAATAAATAAACAAAAAAAGAGTAGGTAGAAAAGTAATGGAGCAGAACCATGGGCAACTCCCCCACTGCAGGTGAGTGCCAAGGACACACATAGTTGCATATACTATCCCACACACATATGTAGTACTAGCAAAAACAAAAATCTCAGTAATTTTTGGTTGAGTGTTTTGAGAAAGTGTCTTAGTATGCAGCCCAGGCTATGCTACTACAGCTTACTGCAGTTCTCTTCCCTCTGCCTCCTGACTGTTTGTATTACAGGCATGCACCATCACACCTGGTTTAAAATCTCAAAATCTTTTTAAGAGTTATATCCTAAAATGCTGGTAGGCTTTTTATGCTATGTCAACTTCCTGTATGAAAATAGGTATATAAGTAAATACTGCTGAAATTTATAAATAGTCTAATCTTTACTTTTAGCTCCTTAAGAAATAAGAATTTCTATATTGGGTCAGAATTGTGGTCTATCCAACTTAAAATTTTATTATCTGAAAATGATGCCAAGAAATAGGTTATAAAAAGACATAACTGTCTTTCTCCAAGATGCCAAGCTAAACATTTGGAGCTATGTCCCAAAATTAACTCATTTTGCATCAATAATCTACTATCAGGTCTTTGTATAGATAGATACAACTCAACCTTGCTTTACTTTGTCCTAACTTTGAGTTACTTCACAGGTTCCAAACTAAAACAACTTCACAAATGTATAGTAGTTTACTTTTATAAACTTACTTTAATTTTTATAGACATTAAGTTAAAAATTCACTCTAGATGTTAGAAAAAGCAGCCTTCAAAAACACCTAAAAAATAAATAAAAAAATAAAAAATAAAAAATAAATAAAAATAAAAACCTCTAAGGATCACTGTATCCCAAGTATCCCGACTTACAGGAAATCATAAGGTAGTCCTCACAATTGTTTTTCTCATCATCTTGTTGGCCCACAGGGATCCCGTTGGCATCTATGACTGCTTCAGAAGCACAATCTGCTACCAACACTTCTTCTGAAACAACGTCAGTGGTCAAAGGATCAGTGACAATTTCTGCTTCTACTACGTTATCATGAACAACATGTTCAACGTGTCCAACATCAGACACGTGTATAGATTCACTTGTCAAGACATGTTCTGGCATAGAAACTGAAGCAGATGTAATATCAGAAGCTAAAACATCATCTGGAACTGTGCAATGTGTTAAAGAAACTTCTTCAGTTACATCTGAGTCTAGCACTTGTTCAGGAATGATGACCGTCTCAGACACATTTGCTTCTTCCATGATTTCTGGGCACTGAACATCTTCTATAACAACGTCCTCAATAACATCTTGGATTACAACTGAGTCTGGGTCATCAGGAACAAAGTTATGTACAGTTATATCTGAATCCACAACATCTGACACAAAAACAGTTTCTTGTACTTCCACAATAATCTGATCACCATCCATGTGTGTAGCACCAGCTCCTTAAAAATAAAATACATAAAATAAATGATAAATTTCAATTGGAATGTGACTATTTCAATTAACAAAAATACTATTTAATTTCTATCAAGACAGCAAACTAGCTTCTTAGTTTTTTCAAACAAGTTAGATTCACTTGAATCTATTCTTTTCACTTGTTATTGACAGCTTCTATAATTATAGACAATAAACCATAATTCCCTCTCCACCCCCAAGTTCCTCACAATACAGGGAACTTTACTGAATTTATTTTACAGTTAATGAAGACAGAGCACCAAATCAATGAAATTAAGTGACTTAACCAAGGTCATAGTTTGTTCAGCATATAGTGCCACAAATGGAACAGAAATTATATATCCTTACAAAAAAATACATAAATAAAATGAATCTAGTTCCTTGGCTGTCAGTCCAACCAACAGCAAAGAAAGTTTTAGAAATAAAAGTCTAACTAAAAATGCTTTTCACAGAGCAAGAGATGGCTTAGCAGTTAAGGTGCTTGCCTGTAAAACCTAATGACCAGGTTTGATTCCCCAGTACCCATGTAAAGCCAGATGTACAGTGGCACATGCATCTGGAGTTCATTTGCAGTGCCTGAAGACCCTGGCACACCAATCTTCCCTCCCTCCCCTTCCCTCTTCACTCTCTCTCTCGCTCTCTCTCACTCTCTCTCTCGCTCTCTCTCTCTGCTTGCAAAGAAAAAATTTAATTTTTTTAAGAAATGTTTTTCAGTAGATTTGTGCTTCTGGTTGTGACTCAGACCATGTTAAGTTCAAAGTATGTACCTAATTCAATTAACTGTGTCTGGGGCCAGGCCCTCAAAGAAATGCATATCTTTTTAACAAACAAACAAACAAAAAGACCAACGAATACAAAAACTTAAAGGAAGTCTTTGAAACCAGTTAATATATACCATAATTAATTCCAGAAATAATGGAAAGAATATGTTCACTGTAAGTTATATTATCATTTCTATAAAATGCTTTACATTATTTGTTTCTAAGATTCTCAACATTGTAATCTCCGTTGGCAGACATAAGCATGAAAGCATTTATTGGCAGGAGTACTGGTGAAAAAAATGTAAATCAGAGAAGGGGTTATATACTTGAGTTTTGTAACCTTAGGCAAAATCTTTTGACCTGAGTTTCAGGTTCCTCTTCAGGAAAATGAGGACTGTATTATCTGCCATGCACACCTCATAAGACTGTGGTGATGATCAAATACATGGTTCTGGAAACTGTAATGAGGGGTTTCATTACTATCATGATTATGTGAAAATGGAGGTCCAGCAGACTAAGTGACTTGCTCAAAGATAAATACCTAAGTGTTAACAATAAGGACATAAATGCAATAATCTTCCAATCTATCACTTAGTTTATGACCCAGGTTTTCTTGTGGTAAGATAAAGCAAACAAATACTGTGTAGTTTTCTAAAAGTTTAGTCTCTCTTCAAGCATATTATATTTCAAGTTCCAATGAAAAAAATTATAAACTTTGCATTTACTGAACTGAAATCACCTCAGTTTCAGTTGAAAGTTGAAAGATTATTCTATGAAAAACATACCCTTCCTCTACTATACGTATAAAGAAAATTTAAACACTAAATCACTAACATTTAATTTTCTTACAAAGTTAGGAACGCAACAGCATTTTATTTATAAAGATAGTTAAGCTAGCATGATATAAAACTATCTTACAGTATTAAACCAAATGTAGTTAAACTAATGGGTAATCCAAAATTGTGAAGTTTTTTTAAACCTTATGAATACAATTTTTCCTCCTACATTTTGGGAAGTAAAGTAATACTGTCTTCCTGAAATAAAAGGTTCTTTGTGGGAATCTATAAGGAAGGGGGTTGTAAAAGTAGGACAAGGTCAGGATGTGGAAGACCTTGGGTTTATACTTTTATCTATAGAGTAATGGAGAACCAAAAAATGACATAATCCACATGCTGTGATAAGTATTCTGATTAGTAGGTTAGATAAAAGAAATAGTAAGAAATTAAAGTTATTGCTGATATAGCAGGTGTAAACAATGAACATTCTCAAAGAGAAAAGGAACAGAGCTCAATGAGATTACTAAATAAATGAAGAGGAAGGTTTTAATTTTGCTGTTGTTACAGGTTGACTGTCCTTTATCTAACATGACCAAGGTTGGTGGGTCAATGAAGTGGCACCACACCTATAATCCTAAAACTCAGGAGGCTGAAGCTAGGACTGAGAGCTCAAGGCCAGCCTGGACTATATTAAAACACTATCTCAAAAAGCAAAAATAGGGCTGGAGAGATGGCTCAGCAGTTGAGGCACTTGCCTCCAGTGTCTAAGGCCCTGGGTTCAATTCCCCAGGACCCACATAAGCCAGACCCACACACACGGTGGTGGCCCTGGTGCGTGCTCTCTTTCTCTCTCTCTCTCTCTCTCTCTCTTTCTCTCTCTCTCTCTCTCTCTCTCTCTCTCTCTCTCTCTCTCTGCTTGAAAAATGAATAAATAAAAATATAAAAAAAATTTAAAAAAAAAGCAAAAATAAAATAAAAATGCACTTCAGACTTTTTCATCTTTTTGAATATTTATATATACATAATGGACTATCTTGGGTATCAGACCTAAATCTACACATAAAATTCATGTGTTTCATATCCAGCTTACGCACAGTGCTTAAAGGTATTTTTTTAATACTTTATTTGTGAGACACAGAAAAAAGATGTGCCAGGGCCTCTAGCCACTGAGAAAGAACTCCAGACACATGCACCACTTTGGGTATCTACCTTTACATGGGTATTGGGGAACTGAATCCGGGTCGTTAGGCTTTGCAGGCCAAATGCCTTAACCACAGAGCCATCTCCCCAGCCCTTGAGGGTAATTTTACACAGTATTTTTTAGTGTGCCTATGTTTTGACTTCAGGCATGGGATTTTCTTTCTACTTATGGCATCATGTCAGCACCCAGTAAGTTTCAGATTTTGGAGCATTTTGGATTTTTCAGATTAGAGATAATCAACTTATACTGGCAAGAATATGAGAATTGGTTGGTTATGAAGGAAGCCAAATTTTTGAGAAGGGAAATAATGTGCTCACTTTAATATTTGTAGATTCTGACAGAATTAACAAGGTATTTATTTAAATGTGACTATGAATATGAGTTTGGCAATCTCCCCACATAACTAATTTTAAATTTGATACATTAAAAAATAGAACAAGGCCAGACATGGGATGCACACCTTTAATCCCAGTACTTGGGAGGCAGAGGTATGAGGATCACTGTAAGTTTGAGGCCACCCTGAGACTCCACAGCGAATTCCTGGTCAGCCTGGGCTAGAGGGAAACCCTACCTCTAAAAAAAAAAAAAAAAGTGGAACAATCCAGTTGAGAAGAGTAAAGGTTCAGGGGAGTTATAGGATACTAATAAAGGGTAATGGGAGGGGTGATCTGATCAAAATACATTATATGCATTATAAAATTATCAAATACATTTTTTAAAAAGTACAACAATCAGAGCAGTTATACCTGTTGTATCAAAAAATGAGTTTGGTGCTTGTTGCTGCAATTCAAGTCCATCTTCATCCATGGCCCTTAATTCTCATCAGCCACAGGTCCTAAATCAAGGGAAAAGTAAAGCATTAGTTTTTTTGTTTGTTTGTTTGTTTTTTGTTTTGTTTTTTCGAGGTAGGGTCTCACTCTAGCCCAGGCTGACCTGGAATTCACTATGCAGTCTCAGGGTGGCCTTGAACTTATGGCAATCCTCCTACCTCTGCCTCCTGAGTGCTGGGATTAAAGGCGTGCGCTACCACGCCAGGCTAAGCATTAGTTTTTTTATCATTTATTTAAAATGTCACCACATTTTTATTTCTGAGTCACTCAAGTTATATGACAGATGAACCCCTATCCATATTAAAAAAAATCAAAATGATCACCTTTGACCAGCCTTCTTTTTTTTTTGTTTTTCGAGGTAGGGTCTCGCTCTAGTCCAGGCTGACCTGGAATTCACTATGTAGTCTCAGGGTGGCCTTGAACTCACAGCAATCCTCCTACCTCTGCCTCCCGAATGCTGGGATTTAAGGCGTGCGCCACCACGCCTGGCCAGCCTTCATTTTAATTTGAGACATAATATCAGGGATGATGGCACATGCCTGCAATCCCAGGACTCCAGAGGCTGAGGCAGGAGGATCACATGTCCAAGACCAGCTTGGGCTACATCGAAGTTCTATGTCAGACTGTCAGTCTCAGCTACAAACAAGACCCTGTTTATCTAATTAGACCCTATCTAGAAAAAAATGAATATGAAAATTGAGATATTGTTCACATACATCAAGTCCACATATCTTTTTTCCAAAATATTTTCATTTATTTATTTGCAAGCAGAGAGACACAGAAAGAGAGGGTCTCTAGCTACTGCAAACAAACTCCAGACTCATGCCCCACTTTGTGCACGTGGCTTTGTGTAGATACTGGTAGATGAACCTGGGTTGTTAGCCTTTACAGACAAGCACCTTAACTGGTGAGCCATCTTTCTGGACCCAAGTGCACACATCTTGATGAACTTTTAACATATGCACACAACATCATCAGCAAGGTGTGAGGGTATACACCTGTAATCCCAGCTTCAGAAGGCAGAATATGCAGGATTCAAGGCCAGGGTAGGCTATAAATGCCTTGCCTCAATGGGGGGGGGGGGACTACATTTTCAAGTACTGGCTTAGCTGTGTGATTTGGGCAGGTTAGTGATCACCTCTGTGCCTTGATTTCCCCCTCTTGTGAGGGAAGACCCTGACAGCACCTTCTCTAGAGGGCTGCGGTCAAGATTAATGTGGAGAGCATAAGTAAAGTTGGAAAAGTAGTGTTGGGAAAGAGGAGTGTAACCTAAAAGGTTTGTGTATGATGTGGTTAGGGCCAGCCCCTATGCACAAAAGGGCTACTGCTGTGCAAATAGAGAATAAACTCAGCACTAGAGGAAGGGATTTGTCACTGGTGGGGAAGGGTCCAAAAGAACAAAGTTTTCTTTTACATGTTTTGAAAATGAAATCATCCCTGAAGACAGTCTGGAAAAATGCCAGAAAGGGGATCTCTCATAATGTTCCTTCAAGTACTTCCCAACACAACGTACCTCAGCCAAATAAAAATGCCCTGACTGGGCACAGAGGGGTTTACCTAGAATCCCATCAAAGATGGAGGATGGCAACAAGTTCTAGGCCAGCCTGGATACATAGCAAAACTTAAAAAAAAAAAAAGATACCCCAACTCTGCATCTGGCTCAGACCTTTCCTCTCCCATCGCTATGGTGCTCTTTTCTCTAATGCCTCCCCCTTCCCACAAAAAAAAGTTTCTCCCTCCTCTTAATTTACATAAGTACTTTATTCTTATTGTACTTGATTGCCACATATTATGGTTATTTGTCTTATTAAAGGAACATTCATGAGAAACTCAAAATTTCTTTTTTTTTTTAGCAGACAGAGAGAGAGAGAGAGAGAGAGAGAGAGAGAGAGAGAGTGAGTGCATCAGGGCCACCTCCTGTGGGTCTGGCTTATGTGGGTCCTGGGGAATTGAACCCAGGGCCTTAGGCACTGGAGGCAAGTGCCTTAACCGCTGAGCCATCTCTCCAGCCCAAGAGAAACTCAAAATTTCTAACAAATCAATTTTCAATATTATCAATGAGACATTCTATTTATTTCCAAGAAATGACCTTATTTCATACATACTATTCAAGCTATTTCAAATTAAAGCTAAACAAAAAAATTGTTCCAGGCTGGAGAGATGGCTTAGCAGTTAAGGCGGTTTGCCTGCAAAGCAGAAGGACTTTCCCCAGTACCCAAGAAAAGCCAGATGCACAAGATGGCGCATGTGTCTGGAGTTCCTTTGCAGTGGCTAGAGGTCCTGGCATGCCAGCCCATTCTCTCTTTGTCTGCCTCTTTATCTCTTTCAAATGAATCAAGAAATTAAATATTTTTAAAAAGCAGCTTTTCAAAAAAAATGGTTCAACCAAAAAAAAAAAAAAAACAAAGTGTACATGCTCTGAATAAGTTACTACACTCTCCCTGCCAAAATCATCTGACTATAATTCTTTTCCCCTTTAAATATAATTATAAAATTATAAATATAGGTTAATCTTCTAAGCATAATGAAATATTACATAAAATTAAGCCAATTAAGAAGGTGATAGCCGGGTGTGGTGGCACACGCCTTTAATCCCAGCACTCACTCGGGAGGCAGAGGTAGGAGGATCACCATGAGTTCAAGGCCAAACCCTACCCCGAAAACCCAAAAATAAATAAATAAATAAATAAATAAATAAATAAATAAATAAATAAATAAATAAATAAATAAATAGGTGATAAAGGAGATTCATTAAGGTACTAAAGCCCTGACCCCTCAATTCCCTACATAAATCCAATCCTGTCAGCTGTAAAAATTTTATGTCTGCAAAATACCTTTTCTTGGCTTTCTTCCTTGTCTTTTCCATTAGAGTCTGACAGATAATCAATTCCTGCAATTTTGAAGCATGCTCCTTCCTGTCTAAGTGCCATTCTAGTTCTTTTCCCACCCTCTGGGTACTGCTGGCTCCAGCCTTCACAACTCACCACCTGGACTAGTCTTGCCCACTCCTCTTCTCTTCCTGCTTTCTCTCTATTTCCTCAGTTTTGAGCAAACCCATATACTCAGGGTAAGACCTTATGCCTCCACCAGACTGTCTGGGAGTGTTTTCATCCAGAATAAAGGCCAACTTTCTCCACTGTGGCCTTCTTCCACACTTACAGTCAGTCCAGTGTGTTGGATGTTGTCAACTACTTCTCCACAGGACTTCTCAGGAATCTGTCCTGATTCTTATTATCTCTAGTCTTATTATTGCCTCTCAGCTTCATACTTCCTGATCCCTGGGGCATGAAAATAGCCTTGCTCCTTTCTGCCACTCCCACAAAAAATGACTAGGAACTCTACACAAGTAAAAGCTGGTGCCAAGTACTAAGGCATTCCTGCTATCTGTGGGAGATAAATCCTCCTGCCCACTGCTTTGATCACAGCACTCCCCTGCTCAGAACACTTCAGCAACTCCCAGTACTCAAGGGCTCTATAATATGAACCCAATGTGCCAGGAGAATTATTTACTGTTTTTGCCATCCTTTTAACTTCCTAACAGATATTCTGGTCTACATGGAAGGGAACCCACTGACCTTTTATCTTATTTTTCCTTTCGTTTTTGTCATTACAAACATTCACACAGGTTTGAGAATACATTTTGTACATCCAAACAGAAATAACTGTATCTGGACTTTGTAAACACTTTGGGGTTATACCTGCCAATTCTCTCTGAAAATCAAAATAAAACTGTTGTTAGAATGGAAACTACTCAGGAAAACTTTGTTTTGTAATCATATGAGTGGAAACACTGGGTGGAGAGTGTAATTACTACAAGTGTCTGTGTGTTAGAGCAGGAACCAAAACAAAACCAGAGAAATAAAGTAGAATGGTTCAGAGCACGAGAATGAAATACCCTTAAAACACTTAAGGGATTCTACTGTCACCTCAAATTCAATAAAATATTCCTTCCGGACTTCAAGAGTCAG
>PVHP010045251.1:0-13665 GCA_004024765.1 Zapus hudsonius | reverse complement strand
CTCACCTCTTGGCCTTCTCAGTCCTTTCTCCTCATTAGTCTTCCAATCTTTTGCCAGTTTCAAGTTTGATAAAATCCTGCTATTTTCAGAACAGATGTTTACGAAGTCATTAAAGTCTCCAAAGTCGTGGTGCTTTCTTTCTCAGCGCTCTGGCCTGGCTTACAGTTAAGTGGCCTGAACTGATAGTAAATGTCATTTTCAAGAAGGGTACGGGACTGCCTTCAGTGTCAGGCCCCACCAGGGCCGAATCCTGTACCCATCACGCAGCATCACCCAGGAAGTGAACCTGTGGGATTTGTCTGAGGCTCACTGAGTCACAAAACTGTTTACAAAGATTTGCTCACTAAGGAACATTGTCTCCATGCACGAGAACTGGTCCAGTCCCTGGGATGCAGGATTTGTTCAGAAGCTCAGCCTCACTTAACCATTATTATTAATTAGGAGCGAGACAATCAATTCTTAAGAGTATAACTACCAAGCTGAGCTGCTGGCATTCTTCCTCGAGAATGTATTGGGACAAAAACAATTAGCAAAAATGTAATTTAATTAAAGTAATTGGTAAGCTGAAAAGGACCTCCATGATAGATTGCCCCCTCGAGTTCTACCGTCAAAACTTTTAAATACACTGTGATACATGTATTTCTAGCCAAGCATGTATTCAAGGAAATCTGGGGGGGAAGAAAGCAGACACCAGGCTGGAGAGATGGCTCAGCGGTTAAGGCACTTGCCTCCAGTGCCTAAGGCCCCAAGTTCAATTCCCCAGGACCCACATAAGCCAGACCCACAAGGTGGTGGCCCTGGTGTGCTCTCTCTCTCTCTCTCTCTCTCTCTCTCTCTCTCTCTCTCTCTCTCTCTCTCTCTCTCTCTCCCCACTTGGACAATTACACAATAGGCTTGCTATATAGTGTCAACTCTCCATCTTGGAAAATGTGAGAAAGCCAGTGAGTGATATGCAGACCATTGCATTCTGTGATAAATACCTCTCCTGAAAAAACCAGCCTGACCAGTGAGCCCCAGGGATCAGTGCATCTACACTTCCCCAGTGCTGAGATTATAGGTATGTGCCACCATGCCAACCTGGCATTTTTATGTGGGAATTGGGACTTAAACTCAGGTCCTCAATGCAGGAGAAGCAAAGTTGATTGAGTGGGCCACCTCCCCAAAGAACCTTGCAAAGGAATATGTCTGTGTTTCTGATAGAAAAACAAATCCTAGGATCGAAGAGGAGAGGGGAAATCATCCTATCTTTACATCTCAACCAAATATGAAAAGAGCACTGAAAGACCAGCATGAGAAATAAGGTATGAAAAGACTCTCACGGTGTGTAAGTATCACAGTCTGTCATGATATTCCGTCAGGGGTGTTTTATTCCACTGCCTCCGACCTCAGCTTCTAGCTGATAACAACCATGAATTAAACATGAGCCGAGAAACCCTGGATGGCACTAGGGGAGGTTGATATGGTTTGGTTTTGAGATGGTAAATTAAAATGGAAATAGGAAAAAAAATCTTTCGCAGGGACTAAAAAGCATCTTTGTGGAGGAAGTAAACAAAGATACCTCAAGTATAATTATCTTAACAGGAACAAGGAAGGAGAGAGAGTTGGACAGTTTTGTTTCTGTGACTGATTTTCTCCGTGTTTAGAAGGAAAAAGCAAACTGGCTGTAATAATTACCTTTCATGCATCTGTGTCTGAATGCCTTACAAAAACAACTTGCAGGAGGAAGGATTTGTTTTGGCTCACAGATTTAGAGGGTTTTAATCCACGGTCTCTTGACCATGCACTTGGGAGCATGGGGAGAACTTCATGGCCGACAGGAAGAGACTAAGGTAGGATAGAGCTCCCAGGTACATGTCCCCAACATTCCACGTCCTCCAACAGGCAGGAATTGCCACCACCTCCCAAGAATCTATTCTAATCCAGTCCATCCATGGATTAGACCATTCAAGTCAGAACCCCCATGGCCTAGTCAGATCTCCTAGGTATTTGTCAGGGGCGAAGGCCTTTGGGGGCCTTTGGAGGCCCCCCCTGGCTTAGTCTTGGACGGCACCTGACAGCCTGCCAAGAGGGGCTTGGCTTAATGAGTTTCAGGAGGCGATCACGATTGGCTCTTATGCACAGGTTCTTATCATTAACCCCCTGATTGGCCAGGAAGCTCTATATATTCTGCCTCGTTCCCCGCAATAAAGGACACACGTTCGTCAACCCACAAGCGGTGTGCGTGTGTATCTGTATGATCACTGCCCTCCGCGGGCGACGGGCAGTGATAGTATTTCTCTTTTGTAACTTTTTATTGACAGCTTCTATAATTATAGACAATAAACCATGATAATTCTTTCCCCATCCCCACTTTACCCCTCTCAATCCAGCCTCCATTGTATTCCCTCCCCACCTTCAGTCATCATTTTGAAGGTCTAATGAAGATAGTGTTAGGCTCTGTGAAGTCATGAATATCACGGTCATTTTTGTCTGGAAGTTTGCGTTGTAAGCAGTCCTCCCCTTCCTTTGGCTCTGACAATCTTTCCGCCATCTCTTCCACGATAGACCCTGAGCCTCGGGAAGTGTGACAGAGATGTCTCAGTGCTGAACACTCCACTGTCATTTCTTCTCAGCTCTATGGTGACTTTTGCATTATCCCAGTGGTCACTGCCATCTGAAAAAGAAGCTTCTCAAGCCAAGAGTGAGAGTAGCATTATTATATAGGTATGCTCATTTTTTTTAAAAAAAAAAGTGCTTAGTTTAATAGGCATACTATATGCATTTAGCCAGACAACAGCAGGCATTACTCCCCTAGGGCTCATGACCTCCCCCACCATAGGCTTTTGACCAGGTCTTCAGTACCAGGCATGCTTTCCCTCCAATGGAGCTTCTAGGTATTTCTTAATCTACTAAAGTTGACAATCAAAATTAACCAGCTTGGGCTGGGGAGACAGCTCAGTGGTTAAGCACTTGCCTACAGGGCCTGGAACCCAGGTTTGATTCCCCAGTACCCACATAAAGCCAGATGCACAGAGTGGTGCACGCATCTGGAGTTTATTTGCAGAGGCTAGAAGCCCTGGCATTCTCTCTCTCTCTCTCTCTCTCTCTCTCTCTCTCTCTCTCTCTCTCTCTCTCTCTCTCTCTCTCTCTCTCTTTCTCTCTCCCTCTCTCCTTCCCTCCTTCCCTCCATTTATCTCTTCTTTAAAATAAATAAAAATATTTTTAAAAATAAATAATTAACCAGCTCTAAAGCCCATGCTTTAATTATTGACTCATAGAACAAGAGAGTGCCTGTCGCATGCAGGCATTTCGACAGGAGCTCAATCTACCTTCATGAAGTTTGTATCCTGGAAGAAGAGACAGGTGACAGACAAGTAGCCACATTCTTAAAATAATGCTCTCAACCCAAGTTGGGCCGAGGCACACAAAAAACAATTACAACAATATGGCTGAACAGCAAGTTCCCATAGGAGACGCGAGAGGCCATACCCTGATCACTGACCACTATGTATATCTCCCATTGATGGGAGATGCTTTCTTTCACAACAGTCTGGACCCCTCCCCCAGAGTCAGGTGCCATTGGTTCTACTGGCTATGGATGTAAAAGCAAAATGAAATTCTGTGTTCCATGTCGGGTGTGGTGGCGCATGCCTTTAATCCCAGCACTCGGAGGCAGAGGTAGGAGAATCGCTGTGAGTTCGAGGCCAGCCTGAGACTCCAGTGAATTCCAGGTCAGCCTGAGCTAGAGTGAGACCCTACCTCGAAAGACAGAAATTCTGTGTGCCAAGTACTTAAGAAGTTGAGTGTCTCTGGTACCCTCCTCTGCTAAGGGTTCCAGCCAAGCAGGGTCTGTTGTTGGGAGCACATATGCATGTATACAGATTCAGAGACAGCAAGGACATGTGACACCTAGAATGTGTCTCTGCTGTCTGTGTTGGGGTCAAAACTCAATGAAAACGAGCCCCTAACTCAGCAGCCTCCATCCCTTGCTTGACTAGTTGTATTTTATCCACGTTCCCACAGTCTTCCCTGGAGGCTGACTGCTAGGAATTGAGGAAGCCTCCATTGCCCACCACAGAGCCCATTGTCTCCAGCTATGGACACTGGAGATGGGCAGGCCTGTCCAGAGAACTCCTTTGCAATTAGTCTGAGAGCCTCTGTTTCTATCCAGGGATCCTCTCGAGCCCCTCTGATGTGGTTCTCAGTGCATCTCCATCACTTGAGACATCCTGAGAATTTTTGGTACCTGGGCCCAGTTTCGTGGATTTTCTTTTCTTTCTTTTTTAGTGTGTGCAGATATGTGTGTAGATGTAGACACCTGTGTGCACACATGTGGAAGCCAGTCTCTCGCTGAATGGGGACCTCTTCATTTTTTAGTCAGACTTGCTGACTAGAAGCACCAGCAATCCAGTGTCCTCCCCACACCCCAGCTCTGGGGGCACAGACACACTCAGACATGCCAGCTTTTCTGGGTGGGTGCTGGGGGTCAAACTCAGGTCCTCCTGCTTGTGCAGTCAGATCTCTTACCCACTGAGCCATCTCTCCAGCCCCAGATTTTGTTTTGATTTGATAGGGTCAGGAATTTCGAAATGCTATGCAGCTGGTTTTGATGTAGTCACAAGTAAAGATGGCTGCATTAATACACTGGTATAAATTAAATTGTCCCTTAGAGGAAGCATGAAAGCCTTGATGAGGCTGGGATCGTGAGAAGAGACGGGGAACAGGGGAGGAGGCACAAAGCTTTGGTGTCCTCTATGCTCCCTCTTGATAAGTGAGTGAGGTAGGATGGTCTGAACATCTGGAGCTTGGGTGGGGTCAAGGGGACTGAAGGACTGGTCCTGGTGGGTGCAGCAATAGCTCAGAGGAGCCAGGAAAAATACAGCAAAAATCAGCAGCTCACCTGGAGGCCATGGCAAATACGGGAATCCGTGCTCAGTCCAAATGGGGCAGCTGATAGTCGCTTGGGCAAAATGCTCCCAAGAAGAACAGAGACCGAGTGAGGCCGAGGACCAGCACACTCGGTATTACCCCCAGCAAGCATGATCTTCAGAATTCACTAAGGAGAAGTCAGAATTACCAAAAATACACGGTCTTTTACACTTTTCTTAATGCTTTATTTGTAGTTTTAAGTAAAAATTAACCATAGTAACAAACAGAGGGCAGTTATTACAACAGTTATTTTTTTCTGGAGGTTTGAAGGTTTTCTATAAAACAGTGGCATAGGGCAGAGGATAGAGATCACTTAGACCTGTGTATGGCCAGCATGCACAGGTCTAGATTGGGATCCCACAAATATATATATATATATATATATATATATATATGTGTGTGTGTGTGTGTATATATATATATATATATATATATATATATATATATATATATCCATAAGGAAAGTAGTAATAAGTGTGCTATTTACTGTTACTGTGAATCAATATGCAATCCACTGTGGTAAGATTATACCTTTCAACAACGTAACAAATAAATGTCAAAATATCTCGAAATTGAGTGAAACACGACTTCAAAAGATATTATTCTCCAAACGAAGCTTGAAGCAGAAAAGGCATTAGTGGCCCCTTTTTGATCTTTGTTTTGTGAACAAGCCTTACAAGTGTTTTTCCTTTCACGTTGATGTTTTTGGATTTAGTATTTCCCGGAGGGCGCAGCGATGTCTCCGTGGGTAAGAAGGTTTGCCATTCAGAGGGAGGGCCTGACTTTGAAGCCGTCCATTTCTTTCTGCTGTCCTCCAAGTTTACCCATTTGCTTTATTTTTACATTTTCTCCTCTTTTCTTCCTAGGTCACTGAAGTCTCTTTTCTAATCGTTTCTCTGCCTGTTTATTTTCCCTACTCCCCCTCCAAAAGGCACAGAGAAATAAAAAGGGCAAAAACATTCAAGTCAGGTGAAAGAATAAATGTAGAAAAGTTGAAACCATATCCACCTTCAACCAGTTTTATTGTCTGTCCTCGAGTGACGTGTTGAACTCCTGTGAATTTTATTTTCACACCTGTAAAATGAACCTAGTCATGGGCTGAAGAGATGGCTTAGCGGTTAAGGCGTTTGCCTGCAATGCAGAAGGACCTGAGTTCGATTCCCCAGTGCCCATGTAAAGCCAGATGCACAAGAGGGCTGGAGGCCCTGGTGTGCTCATTTTCTCTCTCTCTCTCTCTCTCTCTCTCTCTCTCTCTCTCTCTGTCTGCCTCTTTCTCTCTCTCTCAAATAAATGAAATATTTTTAAAAAAATGAACCTAGTCATATGCATTTCATGATTTCATAAGAATTATTTATTAAATGGTAATGATATATATATATCATGTTTATTCAGTAAGAGGTAACACTCACATATTCATCATTCTCATCAGCAATACCTCTGGTTCTGGCTTGTGGCTTCCTCCCTTTCTCCCCGTCCTGTAACCTTTGAACTTTCCTCTCCAGTCATTGTAAATTCTGCAGAGATGATGGGTGGATAATAAGTGATGGTGTTGTGCAGGGAATGAAAACAGGAGTCATTTATAATCAATACACTGGCACTATCATCATCCCTTCCTACAGATGAGAGGTGGAGATTTGAAGACTTTAATTAGCTGAACCTAAATTCACACAGCTCAATACTGACCTCATTCTCCAATGGAGATTGTGTTTGTATTTTTCAGGATACAGCGAGGGAGCTGTGGCCCATATAACCCTACCAACCGATTGCAGGCAGAAAACTGAGATCCTGGCATGAGATGAGCCACCACAGTCATACGGGGGAGGATCCATATGGAACCCCACAGAGAATGACGGGATGAACAAGGGACCCACAGCCACAGCCATTTAATCAACACAGGATAAGCCGGTGAGACAGAAACCAACGATTTTTGACACAAAGACCCCTAAGCTCACAACCTTAACGCAGCCTTAATACTCACCCACCAGGACTCAGGGAACTGAGCGGAAGAGGGGGGGAAAGATTGTGAGAGCTGTGGTGGGGGAGAATATCAGAGACTTGGCAACCCTCAGTAACAACACACTTGGGTCATGAGAACCCGGCTGAAGACTGGGCTATCCATGGTCCCCTACCACAAAGACTGATACAGACGGCTCACGGAGGAGGATATCCAGCTGACTGGGGATGGGGAAGGGGTCAATGGGGAATTGGGGATAACAACTCATGGTTGGCCCACTAAACAATGGAACTCATTATGAACAATAAAGAAAAAAAAACAAAATTCACACAGCTAATAAGCTGAAGCTAAAGAATTGAAGCCAGATGTAACGATCCCTGACAACACGTTAGAATGCGTCCTCACAGGCTTTTGAAATTATCAAAACCAAGCCACGTGCTACTGCAGTTTAGCCAGTATGTCTGATGGCAAGGAAGATGGGGTTTGAAGGTCCCCTTGTGTTTGGGAACACTTGGTCCTTAGCAGTTGCACTGTCTTGGCGGGGGCATTGAAGGAGGTGGGTCACCGAAAGGAAGCAGGTAACTGGAAGATGGAGGGCTGAAGAGATGGTTTAGTGGTTAAGGCATTTGCCTGCAATGCAGAAGGACCTGAGTTCAATTCTCCAGTGCCCATGTAAAGCCAGACAAGAGGGCGCATGTGTCTGGAGTTCTTCTGCAGTGGCTTGGAGGCCCTGGTGCGCCCATTCTCTCTCTGTGTCTGCCTCTCTCTCTCTCTCTCATAAATAAATAAAACATTTGAAAAAAACTATCTTAAAAAAAAAGATTTTAAAAAACCGGAAGATGGAGACAGGCCATCAGGATATACAGCCCAGCCCCATTTCCTGTCTGTTTCCATTTCCAGATCTGCAACTGCACACTCCCACTGTCCTCGTGTCCCCTCAAACCATGGGCCAAAGTAAACCCAGAGCTGCAGGTATTTGATCACAGCAATAAGAAAAGTCACTACTACAGGCGAGAACACAAGAAACCTGGGTTCAATTTCCCAGGACCCATATAAACCAGACCCACAAGGTGGTGGTGGCCCTGGTTCTCTCCTCTCTCTCTCTCTCTCTCTCTCTCTCTCTCTCTCTCTCTCTCTCTCTCCCTCTCTCTCTCCCTCTCTCCCTCCCTCTCTTCCTCCCTCCCTCCCTCTCCCTCTCCCTCCCTCCCTCCTCCCTCCCCCCCTCTCCTTGAAAATGAATAAAATATTTTTTTAATTCAGATCCATACAGCGTCCGGATAATAAAACACCCAATGGCTGTGTTTCTTGACCCTTAGAATGTGAATTCTCCCTGTAGCTCAATGTAGAGCAGGATTAAAGCTCTCCAGTTGGTTCCAAGATCAGAGCCACAGCCTAATGGAGTTTGTCCCTTGGTTCACAATTTTTCAATTAATACGAAGTCCCTCTGCAGACACTAGAATAACACTCTTAGGTTTGGGGTCAAAGACAATTTACATTCCCTTATCCCATGTTTCTCCCAAGTTGCGAAGGCTGCATCTCTCTGATTACAGCAGTGTTCTTCTCCCATTTCACTTCAAGTAGTCTGCAACAGTTAAACTGAAAACCAGGCCCCAATTACTATATGATTCCGGAATGATCAGATACTATATTCTAAGCATCAAAAAAAAAGCATTTCCAATGCGATGAAAAACACCACAGGTCAGCCAGACTCTACATGTGAAGTGAAAATCGCAGTTTTATCTGAACTATGGTTGTTGGAATCCCATCTACCTGGACCAAACAAGGGACTTCTTCAGCAAGGTCAATGACCTCTGCACGGGATGGAGCGGGGTCACACTGGACCGGCTCTCCATCTTGTTCAGGATCACAGCCTCCTGCCGAGCTTTGCAAAGATCATCCCAGCCAGGATCCTCCAGGTGAGGCTGGAGAGAGGTTTGTGCGGTTTCCTGAGCTCCCATTCTCAGGCCACGTTGAACACAGCGTTTCAGGACCTTGGACAGCTGCAGGCCTCCTAAACTGTGGGGGGAGGCTGGTGAACCAATGAATTGAGACATTATTTCTGAATGATTACATTTTACTAAATAAGCAAACGAGGAAGGAAATAGAATGGATGAAAGGCACAAGATAAATTCTTGTTTAAAATACTGTTGATGAGTTGGAGAGATAGTTCAGCAGTTAAAGGCATTGGCGTGGGTTCAATTCCCCAGGACCCATGTAAAGCCAGATGCACAAAGTGGTGCATGGGTCTAATTCGTTTACAGTGACAGGAAGCCCCTGGTGTGCACCCATCCTCTCGCTCTCGCTCTCTCTCTCTCCCTCTCTCTCTCCCTCTCTCTCTCTTCTCTCCCCTCTTTCTCTCCCCCCTCTTTTTCATAAATATTATTTTTTTAGTTTTTTTTAAATATTTTATTTATTCATTTTCAAGCAGAGAGAGAGAGAATGCACCAGGGCCACCACCATGTAGGTCTGGCTTACGTGGGTCCTGGGGAATTGAACCCAGGGCCTTAGGCACGGGAGGCAAGTGCCTTAACCACTGGGCCATCTCTCCAGCCCATTATTTTTAAAAATTAAAAGACTATTCTCAAGCCAAAATGCATTATAGAATCCACTACAAAATGTTAACAAAAAAAAAACAAAAAGCTGAATGTTTGTGATGTAATTTAAAATATTTTATTTAGTTATTTGCAATGAGAGAGGGAGAGAGAGTAGGTGTGCCGGGGCCTCTTGCCACTGCAAACAAACTCCAGATGCATGTGCCACCCTGCGCATCTGGCTCCACTTGGGGACTGGGGACTCGAACCCAGGCTGGTAGGCCTTGCAACCCTTCAACTGCTGAGCCTCTCCCCAGCCCCACTATCTTATATAATAACATCCTTTAAGTATAGACTGCTCTTCAGTTCCACACACACAAAAGTTTCTTTAATTTTTTTTCCCTATGGAAGCCAGATTTCAATTTTCCTCTTTCTTTTTTGATAGAAAAAAATATGCAAAAATTATATTTTTCTTTTCATTTTTCCAGAACAACAGCAGCACTATAACAACTTTGAAATTTGAGAAATTTGAGAAATAAAAGAAGGATTAAATAGGATGTGAGGGCGATCTGGCCGTGACATCTGTCACCCCATTGATCGCCAGGGTTGATTCGGCTGATCTGGCTGGCTAGGCGGGTGTCCCCTTCCTCCCTCACCGCTCCATGTGCGTCCCTCCTGAAGCTGCGTGCTCGGTCGAAGAGGATGACCTTCCCCGAATAGAGGAGGACCAGTCTTTGGTCAAGGGTATACGAGTAGCTGCGCTCCCCTACTAGAACCTCCAAACAAGCTCTCAAAAAGGATCAATAATTCATGTGCAGGCCAATTTTGTCTTCTATAACCATAACTTGCAACTAGATTTTTTTTAAATCCACAAAAATGCTTGAAAAAAATAAGAAACGGGCTGGAGAGAGATGGCTTAGTGGTTAAGGCACTTGCCTCCAGTGCCTAAGGCCCTAGGTTCAATTCCCCAGGTTCCACATAAGCCAGACCCTGGTGCTCTCTCTCCCTCTCCCTCTCCCCCCCTCTCTCTCTCTCTCTCTCTCTCTCTCTCTCTCTCTCTCTCTCTCTGCTTATAAAAAAAATAAGAAACTTTCTGGCTCACATCAAAGCTAAGCTTGGAATTAATTCTGGAGCCAGGTGCTATGATTTATGGAGTATTTAAGGGAGAGAGAGCTCACTGTTGATCATCAGCCTTGTTTCATCCTGGATTCTATTAGGTAATTTCCATTTTGCAAAGAACCTGTTGGTGTGCTCGTGATAGGAAACGCAATGTAGAGAATTGTGGAGCCGGGCGTGGTGGCGCACGCCTCTAATCCCAGCACTCGGGAGGCAGAGGTAGGAGAATCACCAATGAGTTCAAGGCCACCCTGAGACTACATAGTGAATTCCAGGTCAGCCTGGGCTAGAGTGAGACCCTACCTAGGAAAAAAAAAAGAATTGTGGCAATTATCTGGATAATTCATGATAAGCAGGGCAATCAGATAGCTCCCAGAACATTCCATTGTCTTCCTCACAGCAGTGTAAGCAAAATTTCTTGGAAAACTAAAGCTGTTCATATGTATCAGATAAAACCACGGAGCGGTGCACAGGTGCCTGGGCCCTCCACCCAGGTGGCACGTTTCAGCCAGTTCTTCAGTGTGAGTACTTTTCCTCAGGCAGAGGAGGTTCACTGAGAAGGCTCAAAGCCAGGCAAAACCTCCTTCCCGCAGGCAGTGATGGGATAAGCAAGAGACCTACAACCACAGCCAATCAGTCAACCCAGGATGAACCAGCAAAACAGACACCAACGATTTTAAACACAACCTCAAGCAGAAGTACAGAGGCTCCTAAGGTCTCAGCAACAAAGCAGCCTTAATGCTCACCCACCATGACCCAGGGAACTGAGCGGAAGAGGGGGCGGAAAGATTCTAAGAGCCATGGTGGGGGAGAATATCCAGAGACATGGCCCACCTCAGTAACAACTTGCAAAGGGGGGAAGAATCGGGTTAACTCCTAGGCTGTTCACAACCCCCTACCCCATGGACGGATCCAGACTGCCCACGGAGGAGGATATCCAACTGACCAGGGACAGGGAAGAGGGAAATAGGGGAAGTGGAGACATCAACGCATTATTCCCTCAATAAGTGTATCTAATTATGGATAATAAAATAAAAAAACCTCCTTCATCCAAGCCATCAAGGGGAAATGCAATGTGCCCTACTATGTTATGGAATTTGCTTATAATCAATTAGTTACTGAAAAGAACAGGAGAGAAATTTGTCTTCTTCTTAATTAAGAAAATAAAAAAATTTAATTGAAAAAAATGAAATCATATAAAATATAAATTCTTGGTCTGGAGAGATGGGTCAGCAGTGAAGACACTTACTTGCCTGCACAGCCTTGGGACCTGGGTTTGATTTCCCAGTCCCCATGCAAAGCCAGATGTGCAAAGTGGTACATGCATCTGGAATTCGTTTGCAGCAGCTAAAGGCCCTGGCATGCCCATTCTTTCTATCTTCTCTCTGTCTCTCTCAGCTTGCAAATAAATGAATAAAATTTTTTTAATTATGAATTCTTGGGCTGGAGAGATGGCTCAGTGATTAAGGCACTTGCCTCTAGTGCCTAAGGTCCCGGGTTCAATTCCCCAGTACCCATATAGGTCAGACCCACAATGTGGTGGCCCTGGTGCTTTCTTTCTCAATCTCTCTCTCTCTCTCTCTCTCTCTCTCTCTCTCTCTCTCTCTCTCTCTCTGCTTGAAAATGAATAAATAAAATATTTATTTAAAAAAATATGTGGGCTGGAGAGATGGCTCAGCCGTTAAGGCGCTTGCCTTCAGTGCCTAAGGTCCCAGGTTCAATTCTCCAGTACCCACATATGCCAGACCCACAGGTGGTGGCCCTGGTGCACTCTCTCCTCTGTATCTCTCTGCTTGAAAATGAATAAATTTTTAAAAATTATGAATTCTCAAAGGCCTGGGCCTTTCCCTGGCCCTGGCTCCTGGTTCACTATATAGGTCTTACAGATGATCAGGACCCTCCTCTCACCCTCAGTGAACGTCATATTTTCTCTTTAGATAAAGTTCAGCCTGGCGGCTGTGTCGTTTCCTTCAGACCATCCCGCTGCCTCTTTGGGGAACACTCCTTCTGAAGAGAATTGTAAGTGCTGGACCGAGCTTCTTGTGAGTTTAAAAAGAAAAGACTATAAATACATTATGATGTCAGAAATATCTACAGTTGCCATTGTAGTTTTCATGTAAAATGTACCCCAAGACTCATGTGTTTGAACTCCTGATCCCCAGCTGCGGGTGCTCTTCGGGAAGGGTATGGAACTTTGAGAGGTCACTGTGGGGTGAGCCTTGAGATTTTGCAACACTTACAGCTTGCTCTCTGCATCCTGATAGTTAAAGCAATGTGACCAGCTTGTGATTGGTTTTTAAATCTAGTTTGGAAAATGTATGTTATTTCTGGTTTCATGGGACATTAGTACCTGAGGGCTGGTTTACCTGTGTTGGTTAAAGGCCTCCCTCCTATATCTTTGGGTTTGTATGTGCCCATTAAATAGGAATTATAATATTGGCTTCCAAACTGTGATTGTTTAAAGATAAAATGTCCTCCATAACCTCCCATATTTGAGTACTTAATCCCTGGCTGGTGGCACTGTTCTGGAAGGTTTGGGGGGCCTTTGGAAAGTGTAGCTTTGCTGAAGGACATGTGTCACTGTGGTTGGATCTGGGGGGGGGTTATACCTGAGCCCTGTTTTCTGCACACAGCTCACTTTCTACTTCCTTCCAGCTGATGTGAAGACGTGATGCCAGCCTCTGCTTCGGCTATGATCGACCTCCCCTCAAAACCATGAGCTGAAATCAATCCTTTCCTTCCATAAGCTGCATCTGGTCAGGTGTTATGTCCCAACAACAAAGAAGTAACTCACACACAAATCACATATTCCTAAAATTGGTCACCACATGGTGACTAGAACATGCTAGATGTCACCAGCAAACATCATCACATGTCCTGAATTCCTGTGTGCTTTCCTGGGGTGTCATATTGTGTGGGACCCTGCTGAGGGGCATGGAGGATGTAGGGTTTTGCTGAGTCCGGCAGGCTTCTGGGACTGTCTCCTCCTTATAAAGAAGTTGAGGCAAAGTCTGAGGGCCCCTATAAATCTTAGCAATCCTGAACACTCCACACCCCAGGCAGGCCACAGCTGTCCCCTGAGATTAGCAGGCAATTTAAAGCCTAACTTAGTCCAGCTACAATAACATACCTAAGCAATAAGGTTACATTTCCTCT
>PVHP010045250.1:0-13739 GCA_004024765.1 Zapus hudsonius | reverse complement strand
TTTGTTTGCCAGGAATAATATTTGGCTTCAAAGCACTAAGGCAGCCCTTAAGAAGGTGAAGATGATGGAATTTCAAATGAGGGTTTCCTTCATGCTTTATTCTTTCTGGTATTCCAGGGTTTTCTGGCATATACCTGAAGGAGGTATACCTTCTAACTCAATGTGCCAGAAAAAATGGTATAACTGAGGAGCCCCCCCCCAGTGGATTGGAGACAGGGAGGAGGGAAATGGGGGTACCATTATAAGATTTGCTCATACAGTGCATATAATTATGGAATATATTTAAAAAGGGAATCATAATCAAGAGTTTTCTGTTGGGTTTTATCCTGGATTCGTCTAACTTCTTGTGTTGCACTTTGAAATACCACTTTCTTTGTGAGAATTGTATCTCTAAAGAGGCTGAGTTACCACTATTATTTTGGGGCAGACTTACTCTGAGGGTGAACCTGAAATAGAATGAGAACAGACTGAAGTAGATGGTGTGAAGTTAACATGATTGTCTCTGTCAGAGTAATGAGGAGCATAGTCATGAGGGAAACAACTATGACATGCGTGAACCCAGCACATGCTGCACAAGAATGCTTCTTTTCATCTCAATGTGACAGTTTAAACCTCTGTAGTCACCTCCATTAGATCATGAATCACCTAGGAGCTCTCCCTCAGGTAGTTCTATGGTGGCATTTCCAGGAACAATTGAGGAAGCAAAGAGGACCTTATCTCAGGGTAGCAGGACTTTCCCATGTACTAAATACAAAGAAGGCTCCAGAGAACACAGGGCTTTATGTCTGGCTGTCTCAAGATTCATGGTTTGTGCATCCACACTGTTGCTGCCATTGTTTACAGACACTGGAGTGCAGCCATCACCTTCCAATGTAGACTGAAAACCAGCAGCTCTCCGGTGATCCTCCAGGCTGTCAGTGCCCGATTGGGAATACTGGAGCATCCACACTCAAGGACTGAGCAGCTACTAGATTCTCAGCATCTCTAGCCTACAGACAGATATTGTTGAACTGCTCAGCCCATATCCTGCGAGGCAATCTAATAATTGTCTTTATAATATAAATTCATTTTATTGCTTCTGTTCCTCTAGAAAACTCTGACTAGTTAGTGCAAGGAAGGATCAGTTCTCGGCTAAAGGAAGTTCTAGTTATCTCTAGTTTGGGCTGGGAGAGGACAGCTGATTTTTCTGGCCTCAAAAGTTTGTTTTAGGGGCTGGAGAAATAACTCAGTGGTAAGAGCATTTGTGGTGCAATCAGGGCATGAGAACACCAGAGTCCAACTCCCCAGCACCCATGGAAGCAGCTGAGCTCAGCCAATCATACTTGTTGGGGAATGGAGCAGATTATCTCTGGGCCTTGCTCTTCATGAAATCTGACCATCAACAGCAGCTTAAGGTTCAGCAAGAGATTCCATCTCAAAGAACCCCCCAGAGGAGGAATAAAGGAGGTCACCGAACTTTCTCCTCTGCCTCGACAGACAAGAACATTCCACATGCCCAAAAGTACACACATGAGCAGAAACCAGACATACACTCAGCACACATAGAACACACCACACCTACGAGAAACACCAAAACTTCATTTTCATATGTCTGTTTTAAGTGGAAATAGATGATGCCGCTTGGCTTCTCTTTTGATTTATTGTATTTTTCCAAACTAGCTTGAATATCAAAGGCTTACCCGTATCTCTGACTTTCCACTTAATTTTTCCCGGTGGGGTTTGTTGCTAAAGAAATCTGATAAAATTTTTAAAAAATAAATAAAAATAAAGGGCTGGAGAGATGGCTTGGCAGTTAAGGCACTTGCCTCCTAAGGCCCTGGGTTCAATTCCCCAGGACCCACATATGCCAGACCCACAAGGTGGTGGCCCTGGTGCTCTCTCCCTCTATCTTTCTGTCTCTCTCTCTGTATTTCTCTGCTTGAAAAGGAATAAATAAAATATTTTTAAAAATAAATATGATAAACTAGTTTAGAAAACAACCATAAAAAAAAGAAAAAAAATTGACAGTTCCATTTTACTACTGAGGAATTAACATGTCTTCATTTTCCCCTCATGAAGGACAAGCTTTCTTCATAACTTTTCTCATGTCATCTTCTACAGGGACAGTTTCCAAGTGGGCTTCATTCTACTAAATTAAAGACCCTATATTAAGCACATATGACTCACTCCTGGAAATGTCACTATGCTTTTGTGTAATGTACCATCAATCAACTCAAAATGTGTGTGTGTGTGTGTGTGTGTGTGTGTGTGTGTGTGTGTGTGTGGTGGTTGTCATGATGGTGATGTGTGTGTATGTTTTATGCTCTTGTTTGTGTAGATTGCATGGAGTCCAGCTGAACAAGTCAGGTGGCCTTTCTCTAAGTCTCTCGCTGAATCCAGAGCTGCTGTTTTCTGAGTCCCAGCAATTCTGTAGATGTGCATGGCCATGCCAAGCTGTTTACACTCAGGCTTTCTTAGTCCCCTATTCTCCCAACAAGTGCCCTTACAAGCTAAGCTATCTCCCCAGTGCAAGACCATTTAATTTTAACTGACATAGTGTTCACAAAGTTACCAAACAGCATTACTAGGTAACTAAAATTAATGTCTAGAAAAAGCTTCAAATCCATTTTTTTTCTCTTTTTGAGACAGGAGAGTCCTGACTGGACTGAAAACTCTCTAATGACCACTCTGGATTAGAACCAGCCACAGTCCTCTGTCATTTCCTCCAAGTGGAATGCTGGAATCACAAGAATACCCCACCATGCCTGGTTTGATTTTATAAAGAATATATTATATACCCATAGGGAGAAAGTACAATTATTGAGACAGAATCACTCTTAAAACAAAACTGAAGCATTGAAAAAATCCCCACATTTCAAAAGTAACATATCTTCTTATATTATTTTTGAGTCCCGTATCTCAAAATTTTAATAAACACTTTGTTCTTTGTACATCCCCCAAAGGAATATGCCAGGCTCTACCATGTTTAAAGTGAAGTGGCCTACTGAAAACTTCTATCCTTAATAATAGGAAAGGCTTCCCATTCATCTCTCTGTCTTTTTAAGTACCTGTCATGTCAGCTATCACACGGGGGACACTGAATATATAAGAGTTGATTTCAATTGAAAATGGTTTAATTTTATTTGCATCATCTCTAATATATTCACCTACATTTTGCACAGTGTGTCAAATAGATAATCAAAATTGCATACAGGCTATTAATAGAAAATACTTTATCTTTGAGAGGTGGGCTGATACTCATTATTAATACCTAGGTTTGTGATATTTTAGGTTACATATGAATATTTAAATCCATCCTGATCTTCTGATAACTATGCCAAAATATAAAATAAAAATTTGCCTGAAATACATATATGTATATATATGTATATATATATATATGTGTGTATATATATATGGTGTGTATATAGGTATGTATATATATTTTGATTAGCTGTGAATTCAGTTCTTGGTACCTACATATAGATTATATGTGTGTAAAATAAATTACTACCCATCTGAATGTGCTTATATTGTTAAAAGTCAAACCTATTTATTTTTAAACAGTACTGTGTTTTAATGTTTCATTGGGATTTTCATCTAATATTCATTAACAAGATAATTCATTTAGTAATTTAGTAATGTCACTGATGCAATGAAGTTATAGGACTTATCAGTACATAGTCTCTTGTATTTAATTTACTTATCATTTCAAACAATACCTTGCAGGTTCTGGACAAATTGCAAAGGCCATTGTTTAGCAAGTGAGTGAATTATGGGGGAGGGCATCTATGGAAAAGAAGGAAGACTACTAGGTTGTGCAGGGTGTAAGAAAAACATGCAGCCTCGCTTCATGGTGACATCAGGATGTTTTCTGTTTCATCCCAATTCTAATATTTGATCTTAATGCCATTGACACCAGGGTTCTTGATATTCTCTGGGGAATCAACAAGCTGTGACTCTCCATATTTAAATATACTTTATTTAATGCAGAATCTCTTTCAAAGGGTTTCTCAAAACACAAAGCCCTCTGCCTTCTTGATGATGTATCTCATTGTATGAGAGGAATACTGCAGACCATGTTGGTGCAGATTTGATTCCTAATCAATTCATTCCTTACACCACTCCTTTTTTTTTATCCTATGCTCAGGTGTTGGATTACAGGTGTCTGCCACCACACCCAGCTTTTAATTGCTGTAATTAAAGAGAAGGATGAAGTCTGAAGACAGTTACCACAGGAACTGGAGGGAAGGGTGAGATGCCAGGCAGCGGTGGTTGTTGTTGAAGGCAGTGGTGGGTTCTCACTCCATTCTGTCCTGGTAATTCAGGAGTGACAAGGCCAGGCAGGGGTTGTGCTGCCCCTCTGCAGAATCCCAGTTCCTCAGCCAGAGTCCTGGCACACAGGAAGGTGTCCTATAAACACTGCAGGCCAGGGACTCACAGCTGCCCTCCACAAAGACAAGTGAGAGCCTGCTTGACATGCATGGCGTGATTCTCCTGTGCATGTTATGCAACACAACCCAAAGCAGAAATCCAGAGGCCCTTAAGTTCTCAACAATAAAGCAGACCTAAAACTCTCCCACCATGACTCAGGGAACTGAGCTGAAGAAGGGGCGGAAAGACTGCAAGAGCCATGGTGTGGAAGAATATCCAGAGACACTGCTTCCTCAGCAACAATACACAAAGGAGAGAACAAAAACTGGCCACCTCTTGTGTTATTCATAACCCCCTACCCTATGGACTGATCCAATATGCCCTCCCAGGAGAGTCCCCAGTGGTTTGGGGACAGAGAGAAGGGAAAGGGGTGTACCATCACAAGATTTGTTCATACAATATATCAATTATTGATTACACCACTCCTTTAAGAAATATGAGCAGGATACATTCCATTCACCTTAAAATATGGTTGGGACTTGGGATGTACTTAAACCTGTGGCCAGTGATTTGTCAGGATCAGTTCTATTGCAATAAAAAGTGAACTCAATAGAGAACATAACTGAACCTGTCTCTCCTGATTGACAGGTTATTTTTAAGGGTTTTAAGAAAGTCACGGAATGTTCCAGAAGGAAATGGAGGATTGCCATTACCTTCTCATTGCTGGGAGAAAACACTCCAGTGACATGTTTCTTCCCGCCATGCTCTTCATCCCTAAGTCTTTGCTAACTGAGGAATGCTTGTGAGGCTTAATTACAAACACATGGATGGGGATATGTGCACCAGAGCTCTAGCTATGGAGGCGTTAGGGTAAGGCAAACTCTCTATTGTTTCATAGTTTAACACTGCTCTAACAAACATTAAAAAATCACTCCTTTTGTCTTTGTCAAACACCTTGATTCATTCTACTGTCCTAAATTCAGTTTTGTTTTTCATTTATTCTCTGCTCTGCTCTTTTCTCCTATCAGACATTCAGGGTTATGGCCAATAATCATTGTCTATTTCTCTTTGGTACATGCTATTGTTCTATATTTCCTATGCCACACTCCACCCCAAGGGCCAAGGACCCTATTCACCCATGTCCTTCTACTTCTGCCTTTAGTCCTGTCTTGCCTCCATACAGCTTGGTGCCAAGGTCCATATTTTTCTGACCACCATCCTATCAAATTCCTTCCTCAGTGTACTGTCTCCTTACCTTCTTACACCAACTTCATAAAGCATTAGCTCTGTTTAATGCTGTCTCTGCCCATTCCTCCTCACTGAAGGCCTTGTAAACTTGTAAACCTCATTTAGAAGGCATATGTTTGGCATTTTATGAAAATCAGGGCTGAGAACATGGCTCAGTGAATTGAACCCTTGCTGTATAAAGCCTAAGGTTCTGCTGTTGGGTCTCCAACACTCATGTGAATGCTAAGTGGACATGGTGGCCAGCCTGTAATCCCAGAGAGACAAGACAGGAGATTTTCTGGAAGAGCTGACTACTTCCAGAACCTGAAACTGAGTTCTTGGCTCCAGTGAGAGACCCTCTGTCAGTTAATCAGGTTGAGAGTTATTGAGAAAGACACCCAACATCCATCTCTCTCCTCTCTGGGTGCCCTCAAGTGTGCGCCCACAAACCTCACACCTACACTTGCAAACAAAACCAACAAGCAAAAACTGTTGGAGTGACTATCCCTCCCCCTTACCTTTCTCTCACAAAATAAATGGGAGGATTTATTTAGTCATCTATGTTTATGAAACAAACTCTTGGCATTATATATTAGCAGCTTTTCCTGTGAGTAATTTGCAAAAATATGGAAAAATGTTGGTCATAGGAACCACATTGCTGTGCTTTGCTATGCCCATCTCTCGCCGAGGGCATCTGCTCCCTCCAGGTGTGAGGTGATTCTTTCACCTACAGATATCCATGCCCTCAAGCCCATGCTCCAAGAAACATGTGGGGCTGGAGAGATGGCTCAGCGGTTAATGCACTTGCCTCCAGTGCCTAAGGCCCCCGGTTCATTTCCCAGTACCCACATAAGCCAGACCCACAGGGAGTGGCCCTGGTTCTCTCTCCCTCTGTCTCTCTATCTCTCTCTGTATTTCTCTGCTTGAAAATGAATAAATAAAATACTTTAAAAAAAGAATCATGTCACAGGATACACTGGCTTTTTATAAAAATAGCTCTGAGATGTGAGGGCTCTTCAATGACAATAATGAGTGCATTCTTAGCACGAAACTCTTTCCTTATTAATGTCCTAGCTTGACACAGACAGATCTGCTGAAAGGATGCCAACTGATGAATCCAAGTAGAGGTGATGGGATGTTTATGACCACTATCAATATTGTTGTTATTTTTCTTCTTCTCCTCTTTCTTTTCCTCCTCTTCTTCCTCCATTTTCACCCCCTCCTTTTCATCTTCCTCCTTCCTCTTCCTCTTTTTCTTACTCTCCCTCTCCTCCTTCTACTTATTATTATCATTATTGTTATTATTATTGGTGTTGTTGTTGCCATGGAAACAGCTACCCATCTTAGCTAAGTTTAAATTGTATTTACCAGTTCTGAAGAAATTCCAGACTCAACTTCTATGATTTTTTTGCAAAGGCTTCAATACTCCCAATATTTGAATTAAACATCAACTTTCCATCCAAGGACCTGAAGGCTAATCATCTCTCTAGCGCACTGGGAAGGAAGGGTCATTCCTGACATTTCATGGTTTGCAACCTTGAGCAATACTACACTATTAAGCCAATCTCCTCTTCTTTTTCTGAGCTTTGCTGACTGACAACCCAGTAGCCCAGAGTCCCTCAGTGCACAAGGGTTTGTGGATCACATATGTTGCTGCTCACCTTGGAGTTACTGCTTTCAGCTCTCTGGATTCATTCCACTGCCATGGAGACTTACATTTTCTTCCCTTGTACTTACGCTTGGCATGTGCCAGACAATGGAATTTGATATGAAATCTTCTATGTCTAAGAACCTTTCCACAGATCATTGTCTGAAACTCTTTCCAAGTAGACAGAATCTGTAGTATTCCCATTCCTTTTCAAACAATAATTTCATGCGACTTTCAGTTTTAAGTGAAAAGGGTTGTTTTGTTGTCCCTGAATGATTATAATTGCATTTTTGTAGCTTTTAGTTCATCAAAAAGACTTAAATGCTATAGCGTTTGATATGGTATTTCAAAAGTAAACACATATTCAGATAATTATCCTCTTAATGGAATCAAAGGCCATCACTTCTAACTATCAGTTAATTTATCTAATTAGGAATTTATTTATTTGCAATATAAAAAAATCCCTAACCACTTTCTTCAAGTTTTAATTTGTTTTTATTGATTAGCCATGATAATTCACATTCAAGCAAATATGTAACTGGGAATGGAAAAAAAAAACTTTGTTATGTAAATAAATTTCGGTTCTTTGACTTATTTCTGAATTAGAAACCAAAAGAAGCAAAGAAAGAAGACAATCACATTGTGATTGAACATTAAAATTTATTTTTAATAATATATTATCTAACGATTCAGTTAATTCTTTTGCAGTTCTGTTTAAAGTGATAGAAAGTTGATTTGTGAAAAGATTGATTACAGAATCAGTCACATTTTCAGCCAGAAATCACCGTTTTGAAATGATCCTTTGGTTCAATAGAAATATATTCTCATAACTCATCTTATTAAAGTGTGATAACCTTCGTAATTGTTTTGTATATTTGAGATTGAGAGAACACAGGCTGGCCTGGAATTTACTTTGTAACCTAGAATGATCTTACATTCATTGCCGACTCTCCTCCTTCAGTCTCCTCTTGAGTACTATTGTTAATAGTGTGAGCTATCGTTCCTTTTTTGTTTGTTTGTTTGTTTGTTTTGTTTTGTTTTTCAATCTTGGCCCATCAGCCCATGTTGAATTGGAACTCAATCTGTAGCTGCAGGCTGACCTCACAAGCTCCTGGTGATCTCTCTGCTTTAGCCTGTCAAGTGTTAGGATTAAAGGAAAGTGCCACCTCTCCGGGCATCCTTTCTTAAAGAGTGAGAATTGCTTTAAGGTTGTGAATTTAGGGGTCTTTGTGTCGAAGATCGTTGGTTTCTGTCTCACTGGCTTATCCTGTGTTGATTTAATGGCTGTGGCTGTGGGTCCCTTGTTCATCCCGTCATTCTCTGTGGGGTTCCGTATGGATCCCTCACGGTATGACTGTGGTGGCTCCTCTGGGTGGGGGAGATTATCCAGAGGCATGGCCAGGTGAACCTGGCTGAATACAAGGCTATCCATGGTCCCCGACTGAATCAGACGACCCATGGAGGAGGTTATCCATCGGATTGGGGAGGGGAGGGCAGCAGGGCATTGGGGATAACAACTCATTTTTGCCCACTAAATATTGTAACTTATTATGGACAATAAAAAAAAAAAAGAATGAGAACTGCAACCCATCGTGGACCTCTACATTCCTACCTCAATCCTGCCCTTGCCTGTGTGTTTTCAGGAAAAATATTCAAGGAAACAGGAGAGCCCAATCAGGCAGGTGCCTGCAGGCTCACACCCCATACTCTCTAGCATTAATTTTATCATCTTGCATCCTAATATCCTAATATTTCTGTCTTCACTAGAAAGCTCCTTGTTTTTAAATTGAGAAGTTTAATACTTAACTACACCCATAATTTGATCATATAGCTACCCTATCACCCTTTTGTCCCCAGCTCCCCCACCTTTATTCCACTGAGCACCGTCTCTTTTTTTTCCAAGTACTCCTTCTTCTGTTTTTTTTTTATTTTTTATAAAATATTTTATTGATTCATTTTCTAGCAGAGAGAGAGAGAGAGAGAGAGAGAGAGAGAGAGAGAGAGAGAGCACCAGGGCCACCACCTTGTGGGTCTGGCATATGTGGGTCCTGGGGAATTGAACCTGGGGCCTTAGGCACTGGAGGCAAGTGCCTTAACCGCTGAGCCATCTCTCCAGCCCTCCTTCCTCTGTTTTGATGGCTCATTCTCTTTATTCACCTCTGTTCTCTATGTCAAAATGCTGATGGATTTAGAATTGTGGAGATCTTGTGTGGGTAACAACAACCACTACAAATTTCTCTATGGAGATCATGGTAGACACAGAGGAGACTCAAAACTCAATAAAGCTAAAAATAATGGTGCGAACTCAACATCTCCCTGTCAGATCCTCCAAGGCTCAGGAAACTGCAAAGGAGAAGGTAGAAAGAATCTAATCTAAGAATCCTTAAGGATACAGCCTGTGGTACACAGTTATTGTTGCTGTGTTGTGGTGTAGAACATGAGATGTGGTTCATCCATGATTGGAGAATGAATATGTTCAAGTGCTGGATTCATATTTCATATATCCATGTTTCATATATTCATTAATGATTGGAGAATGAATATATTCAAATGCTGAATTTTAAAAAATTGGCCATTGAACTATCAGTCTTAGGTTTTTGTTGTTGTGATGCTGGTTTGTTTGTTTGTTTTTTGAGGTAGGGTCTCCCTCTAGCCCAGGCTCACCTGGAATTCATTATATAGTCTGAGGCTGGCCTAAAGCTCACAGGGCTCCTCCTACCTCTGCTCCTGAGTGCTGGGATTAAAATTGTGTGCCACCATGCCCAGTTTAGGTTTGTTTTTGAATTGCTCTTTCAGATTTATTAATTAACTGTCTGGATAAAAAGACATGAGCTATATAACTTCAGTATGAGTTTACATTTTCACTACTGAGAGAAGAAAATTATGCTAAAATAAAGAGAAAGTGGGCAAGGGGATCTGGTATGGAAATATGAGTGCAAGGGGGAAGGAAGTCCAGAGTCAAATATTCTCAATTCCATGAATACACCTGAAATTCATGCAGCAGTGGAAAGGTGTGAATTGGTTAAAAAATTTTGACCTTCACTGGGGAATGGAGTGATAAAAACAAAGGGATCTTTGGATCCAGTGTTTTGTAAAACCCAGAAGAAAGCAGCTTGATTGTAAGGCAAAGAAATACTCATGTCCAAATTGAAGTCTCAAGCTGAAACTCGGTGCAATAAAATCTACTCTTTCTCCTGCCTGAGATAATTCTTTACAAGGTAGTTTTATTCTTTTTCATAGAGGACCTTGCAAAATTAACTTTCTAAGCTGCTCTGAGGATTAGAGTTTGGCAGTGCCCAGAGAGCCTGGCTATTGATAAACTTCACCTTCTTCCCATATCTGTGTTGAAAGAAGGCTGAAGTGGTGAGTCATTCATCTTATAATGATAAGACACGTGGCCTTTCATCAATGTAATTTTCTACACAGGAATTCTGCCCCTCCCCCTTATGAATTGCAATTTTGTACCTTCTACCCTCAAATTTCTTCAATTTTCATCATTTTTCATTCAGAGATGAATATGTCCTTATACTTATCAATCTCAGGATGGGAAAGAGGGCTTATAAATTAAAGGATCTGGATTATACTATCTGTTCTCCCGAGTTCAATTCTACAGCCACCCACATAAGCTAGATGCAAAAAGTGCTGTAAGCATCACCAGTTCCTTTGTAGCAGAGGAAAGGGGCCCTGGTGTGCCAGACACACACACACACACACACACACACACACACACACACACACACACACATCTGCAAATACAATAACTTAAAAAAACTCTCAAAAATTTAACAGGAATTTATTATTATGAAAGTGGCCACTTCCTCAAAAACATTAACCCTGATCACAAGTCTCCACATATCTCGTTAGCTGCAGATTTGATCAGGGGAAATCAGTGAAGACAGGTTAGCCTAGGGGAATGCTGTCAGTTATCAACAAGATGAGCATAGACTAGACCAGATACTGATCAGAAAGGCTTACCTTTCCAAAGAGCATTTATACTTAAAAGAAGTCTAAGGATTAACTGAAAGAAAGAAATTAGATATTTAACTTTCTGTAACTAAATAGGATTATTACTTTAGAAATAACCATTGCTTCCTAGGGTGGTGGTGCAAACCTTTAATCCCAGCATTCAGGAGACAGGGTTAGGAGCATCACCTTGAGTTCAAGGCCAGACTGACACTACATTTCAGGTGAATTTCAGGTCAGCCTGGGCTAGAGTGAGACCCTATCTCAAAAAAAAAAATAAATAAATAACAAAAAAGAAATAACCATTGCCGTGAATTCATCAGGTTGGCATTCCTGGCATCATTCATTCATTCATTCATTCTATAGCTACTTATTTTGGACCTAGGTTATGTTATGTTCTGAATACTTATTAGTAGGATAGATACAAAAAAGACATGATCCTTATCTGTTGGTCACAGACATAAGCTAGCAAATCTCGATAATACTGTAACAGAAAATAATACATTATCCAGTGATGTTTTATGGTACTCTCAATCTAGAAGTAAACCTTACACTGAAGATGAAATATATATATATATATATATATATATATATATATATATATATATATATATATATATATATATATATATATATATATATATATATATATGTGGCAGTGACAAGATGAAAATAGAGATATTTACAAAATAGCAATAATAATAATAATGTTATTTTTTTGTGAGTGGCCTGTGTTATTCAGCCCTGGCTGGCCTGGGACTCTCAGTATAATCCAGGATAGCCTTGAACTAACAGCAATGCATCTGCCTCAGCCTTCTATGTGCTGAAATTGCAGGTATAGTCCATCGTCCCTGATTTAGAGCCAAATGTTGAAAATCAACTTGGAGGTTCTGATTATAGAAAGTGTATTCTCTTTTACATATCTCTATTCTCCCTCCTGATTCATCTCTGCAAAGTCTTTGCTAGCTTTAACATTTTATATGAATATTCATTTGTTTACTGACTTACTCTTGAACTCCATCCCAGTTCCTCTCTCATATTGTGAAACCTGATTACTTCCATTTTGGATCATTTTAACTATTTCCTTTCTTACCAATGTCATTCCCAGAAAACTATCAGAAATCAGTTATTTCTGAGCACAGAATGAAATTTAAAACAAGGTGTCTAAAAAATCACAATAATTATATCATCTGGGTTTAATATTTTAGAGGACTACTTGCCTCTAGCTGAAAGACATATCAGCAAAGATGGCATTTTAGAAAATTACCTTAAAAATGAGGAGTGTTGGGTCCCTCCTAGTTGGAAGACCAGGCACAAGACTGCCTTCAACATTTGATCGAACATCTAAAGATGAGAAAGATTTAAGTTTATTCTCACCAAGTCTATTCCCATAAGGACAGGTGATGCAGACTTCATTTCTCTACGCTAAACTAGTTGCCTGAAGAAATGAGCCATCAGAGCTCAACTGAACTTTTCACTAGAGCCAGAGATCTTGTAGGGTCAAGTCCTTCATTTTGGGGAACTTTGTCCCAGAGAAGTTCTCATCCATGAGGCTTTTCCTTAAAAATGGCCATATTGATTATAACTTGACTTTGATTATTCCATGAAGACAGCTTCTAGTGAGAGACACTGGTGAGTAGCTCAAGTTTCCAGATGTGTTCTGTGGATGGTCCTCTTCTTAGGCATAAGATGAGGCTCACTCCATCCTACAAGATGGTGATTCCTCTTCCAATTCCAGGCAGATGATTCTGGCAGGACTGATGTCCATAATCACCTGCAGCTTGGGGAGGAGAACCAGGACACTGCACTCACAAAGGAGCCAGAGGGAAGCCATGTGACTGTGGGGACAGCATTTCCAATGCATTCATTCCTGGGCCAACACCATAGCAAACCATCTTTGTTTGATCCGTGAGAGCTTTTACATATTACAAATATCTCTCATTTGACTCCAGTGTATTCTCTCTTTTGGCTTTTAAATTCTTAAAATTGATTTTAGAGATATATGAATTTGGTGAAGCTTATTTTTTTTCTTCATTTGTGCTGTTTTCTGTCTAACAACTACTTTATTGGTTTGCTCATTTTTCTGTTTGTTTGTCTGAGATAAGGTCTCATTATGGTCCCTTGGCTGGACTGGAGCTCCATGTGTCACCTTAGCCTGGCCTCAAATGTGCATGGATTCTCCTGCTTCTGCCTCCCACCATGCCCAGCCTTGGTTGTAAGTTGTAAATCATACATTTGCTTAGCACAAGGCATGACGATATGACCGTCTATTACTTCAGCTCATTATTTTGCATTTTTCCCATTTAGATAAATGACCATCTGTAATTGGCCTTATATGTAGTGTGATGAAAGGGTGGGTAGGTTAATTATATTTAAATAAAGATATTCAGTTGATCCTGAAATATTTATGGAAATCAAGACCATCTGAAGGAGAATGAGGAAATAGTGGTGAGAGTCTCTCAGAGAAGAAGCGACATGTGATACACACAAGTTACAGAGTTACAAAGCCAGGTCTGAGAGGTGAAACTGTCCCAAAGAAAAGAAAAAA